>JBBJLS010018672.1:0-15295 GCA_037577275.1 Bryconaethiops microstoma
CTATCTATAGTTTAACATATAGTTTACTTCTCACAATTGGAGTCTAATGCTGATGAATGTCTTAAAGACAGTTTTTTCTCTTAATACACCAAAATAGACTATTAAAGGTGTGAACCTGCCAGAATCTAAAAAGATTATAACATAAATGTGTTAGCAGACACTGTGGCTCTGTAACCTATGAGAGGGAGATGTTGAAAGGGTACATCCACCAGTCGTGCACATATGAAAAAGATAAAACATAAAACTTCTAAGTCTTATACCAACCTTTACTGCCAGAAACAAATCTTGTGTGGCACAAAAGTGGCCCATTTCTCATTTTCCTCATGTATGAATTAAGCACACATCTACAATGCTTATATGTTGCAAAACTATATGAGTTTCATGTTGTAAGCATTTAATATGCATTTAACAGTTTGACTCGCCTATAAACTACAGATGAGGTTCTAATACGGTGTATTTAAACATTGTAAATTTCTGTAGATAATTTCCATATGGGTGAACACAAGCATAGTTAAAACTGTTACCAGGAAGTTTTTAAAAAGTCTGACATCTATTCTATTGTTTTTCTTAATCTTGCTGCTCGTACCTTTGCACTACTCAACTTTCTGCCGTGACCAAGCAAATTTACCACTTGTGGGGCTAATAAGGATTTATCTTATGTCTTACACTCCCTCGTCTAACTGGATGTCACCAGATCTTTGTAATTATCAATGTGTTTTTTTCACATTTAAACCATTTTTACTTTAACTTTTAAAAGAGTTTTTTAAAGGGAAATAATGTCAGCATTGGCTTGCAAGCATCCCCAGGACACAGCATAGAAACCCAGCTAGTGTTATTTCATTGTGTATGCCTGAATCATCAAACCACTAAATTGCTGTAGGACTAAAATATATTTCAGACAACACTGCTGTTTTTTTTCTAAACAGCTGTAAAAAGAGTTTACTGATACACTCTGAGTTCTGAGAACACAGACGAGCAAGCCACTGTTCACACCTTTCAGCGTTCACACCTCACGACAGGGGTCCCAAAAATCTTGACAAACCAGGATGATTGACAGGTGCCATAAATCTTGGCAGGCCAGGATGATTGACAGATGCCATAAATCATTGGGGTCATAAATCATTTTGTTTGACAGGTGCCATAAATGTTTTTGACAGAAGGTGTATGATACTACTACTACCTTAGTTTTGTTGATCACATCAAAGCTGTAACAAATTCACCATTTTGGCCCCTGAAAACATTGCTAAAGTTAAAGACTTTTTGTCCAAACAAGATTTAGAGCAACTGATCCAAACCTTAATTGCCTGCATGGTTGACTATTGCAACGCTCTCCTCACTGGTTTCCCCAAAAAGTCCATTAGACAGCTCCAACTCATTCAAAATGCTGCTGCCAGAGTTCTAACCAAAACCAAGATAAGAGATGACATTACTCCAATTCTCAGGTCTTTGCACTGACCCCAGTTCAGTACAGAACAGAAAACATTACTCATTGTGTGCAAGCCACTAAATGGTTTGGGTCCTGTAAACATGTCTGATATGTTTAAAGCATATATTCCTTGTAGGTCTCGCAGATCTGCAGGAGCTGGCCAGTTAGTGGTGAGAAGATCTGAAACTAAACATGGTGAAATGGCATCTAGTCATGCAGCTCGCTGCTGGAACAAACTGGCCATAACTATCAGATCTGGCCCAACTGGAGTTTTAAAAACCTGCTAAAAACTGCACTATTCTACTCCACCTTCATTTGAATATTTGCACTTTTATATGTATTATTTTATTTCTTTTACTCCTCTCATTACCTTGTTTTATTTTATTTTATTTTATTCTTATTCATTCTTATTTGATTGTCTATTTCTGTAAAGCACATTGAATGACCTTTTATATATGATAACATGCTATATAAATAATCTTGAACTTGAACTTGATCAAATCACAGCTGCACTTTCACTGGGCCCCTGCAGTTTGTGTATTGTCCTAGTCTTTCAGTGGATGATGCCATCACTACCAGCCTGGCCCCCACCCACCTGGACCAAAATGCATCTAATAGGAAAGTTGAAACTGCTAGGCCTAAACACCTCAGTCTGCAACTGCATCCTGAACTCCCTGACTGGGAGACCTCAAGTTAGTCAGGACTGGGAGCACCACCACGCTGAAGATTGTACTGAAATGCCACTCATCCATATAGAAACTCACTATAAATACAATTTACAGGGCTCCAGATGGTGACTAAAATGGTTACCAATGCGACTAGTTTTTTAATTTCAGTCACCAATGGCGATCGTCTCTCAAAACCAAGAGGAATAAAAATAAAGTGACGTCTCATAATGTGCAGATACGCTCAACCCGAGTCTGCCGTTCCTACTGCACTATCACGTGATTAGTTATGGTAAGTTTTGCTTCTTTTTAATGAGTTGGATCATTTGGATCAGATCACTAAGACGATCCGGCTCCTTTGGCTCCCAAACGCATAGACATACAGGATAGATGCTGCATTCCCGGTGTTCCCAGTTAGTTTTAAACACCCTTTAAACTAATACATGTAGATGTGGTTTTCTTAAGACTCTGTGACAAAAATACAAACATTTTATTGTATATACATGGGCTTACAAAATTATTTCTGAAAATCTCATTCCTTTCTCTCTCACACACACACACACACTATGTGGTTAGTGTGTTATCACTATAGTGGCTCGGAATTAAAAATATACAGGACTGGATCCCAAAATCCTTGGAACGGAACTGCCTTACACAGCTTTTTCCATGTTTCCACTCTGTAAGAGTGTTTAGTCATGGAGTGCGGTGCAGCCTTAGTTTGTGGAAGACCGACACAACTAAAGAAAAGAGCCTAAAATGATGGTTGTCAATTCCAAACGATTGATCAGAGATACACTGACTGCTTGCCCTGGTGTTGACAGTCGGATAACACGCTCCACTGCTTTAACCACCTTGACTGTCCCCTCGGAAGGAATCGTTAAACCTCCAATGTGTTTTAATGACACCAAGTGGTAGCTTTGACCATATGATGCCGTTTTAGCATTTGTTACCAAACTACCACGGCACACATCACACATCACAGGACAGCTTTCTCAAAGTGTATCGAATAACAAACCCTGGTAAGGCTGAACAGTTGTTTTGATTATATTTGGCCATTATAAAATCCCGTATTATGGTGCTTACATCTAGCCAAAACGTTTGGAGGCTGATCGCATAGCTTTGATAGCTTAGCTTGGCTTAGTTAAGGTTAAGGTTTATAAAATATATTCAAAGCAATTGTTCAGTTTTACCTATGTAATGTAATCCCTCAGGATCTGTTTTGGAGCGTACAGCAGTTTGTACAGCCCCATGCAGAACATCTTTATCCACTACTTCACTCCACAGCAGTGCCTCTCGCAATATGGCGGTGACGTTGATGTACGAAGCAGCTGGTCATCTAGTCTAGTAATATTCTTTATCTGTGGTCAGTCTAGTAATATTCTATATCTGTGGTCAGTCTAGTAATATTAATGCTCATTGTTTTCCCAAATTTAGTCAAAGAACCAACTGGTTCGCAACTGGCACATCTCTATTGAGAGCAGTCTTGACAGATTGAGGTTAGTTTGAAACAATTCGCATGACCTGACAACCTGTTGCAGAGCGCATTCTAATATATAGGAAAAATAAACATTAAATACACAAGAAATTGTGTTTTACTTTGGCAACAATTTAGTTGCACACTCAATGACTCTGTTTTTGCACATTCAATGACTCTGCTGCTGGAATACAGTATCTTTCTGCAATCTGTGTTGTCCTGTCGTGTTGTTTCTGTTTTCATGTTGCATCATGGTCCTGGAGGAATGTTGTGTTATTTCATTGTGTATAATTTAGATAGCTGAAATGACAACCTCATACATGACTTGAGAGGAGATTCAAAACAGGTAGGGAGAACAACATCTAGGCTGAATGTATGACCTTCATTAAAGGTAGGAAAATGTACATGTATGTACAAGATGAAAGCGGGTCTGTTGAAAGAGAGATGTTCAAAGGATGTAACACATGCAGGTCTAACATGTATGAACTAACAGCCTTTTTGTCCAGAGGAATGAGATTGCAAACATGATTTGTTGGGCGAGGTTGCCTGATTGAAGGCTGCTATCTTCTTCCAGTTAAGCAAAGAGTGTCCAGTATAAGCTCTTGGACTAAGGTAAACTGGTTAGTAAGAGGGTGAATATTCAGGAATGCAAAAGAGGTGCTAGGAGGAGTGTTATACACAGTGAGATATATACTATATATAAGTATATATTAATGTCATCAGAGTGTGTTTTGCCTAGAGCCAAGATGAACATAATGATGTCACCATAATACACCAGCTGTAGCTGTAGCAGTTCATTTTGATTTGCTAAAAATGAGGGAAAGGAAGCAGGGGGAGACAGCATGAGAACAGGTAGAGCAGATAAATATCAGGTACAGCAGAAGAAGCACTAGATGAAGATATGGAGCAGAAAATAGATGAGAGAAGTCACTGGGCTACTAAAACTGAGTTCCTTCTGGCTGTAGCTGGGAATGTAGTAGGTATGGGCAATGTGTGGAGGTTCCCATATCTCTGCTACAAGAACGGAGGGGGTAAGAGCGCATATAGAGATACACGGACTAAAATTTTGTGTTACTCTGAATCAGACTTTCATTTAAATTAGCGATATTTTTTTTAGATTATACTCTGTTGGACTGAATATTTGGTCAAGGAACAAGACTCCCTTGATTAATGTGTAAGATAAATAGTGTTGACAGTGGTCCACAGTTAAACATGCTGCAAAAAGAGATACATTCTTTTACTATTTTGCCATCCCAGAGAGAAACTGGTTGAATTGGGTACAATTTGTATATTACAAATTGAGGCATCACAAGAAAGTGAGAAGGGTCAACAAAGTTTAGAAAGTTAAATAATAATATATACCTGTATTTGGGAAAGTATAAATAAGTACTTTTGACATAGGCTTAATATAAGATATTTAAATAATATTATATGTATTACAGATACGATACCATTGTCATGTCATTGGTGCGTTCTCAGGGGTGTTTCTGGTGCCCTACCTGGTTTTTACTTTGACATGTGGGGTTCCCCTGTTACTTATGGAGACGGCTATAGGACAGCACACACAAGAGGGGGGCATCACATGCTGGCATCGCCTCTGCCCACTGACTGAGGGTGAGTTATACTTGGAAATTATTCCGATGCTGAACGGTTGCTCCACTTACAAAGTCTACTGCCCTAAGTCATCTAAAGACTCACAAGAACACTTTGCCTAGAAAGCCCACAGGGCAGTAGTGCTGGTTAATTCTGCCATTCCTTTAAACTGGATAAAGCATGCTGTGGATTTGGACCTGCGAACTTCCAGAAGAGTCACTTGGGATGTAGACTTCAGCAGACTTTGTTTTGAAAAATAAGTAAATAAATAAATAAATAGTTTATTAAAGTAATACATAGTGTGTAAATTTTAATCACATAATATCTACCATTAAAATTGCTTGCTGCAGCCCTCATTACTACAAATATTTTTAAATCATGAAAGATCAGTAGAGTGTTTCAGATGCAAGTTTTCTTACTTAAGTTGTCCATGTATGCAGACTTCAAACCAACTCTTAAGTATTATGTGATGGTAGAATTTATAGAGCATGTATTTTAGAAGTTAATTAATTAGTTACAATAACCTAAAGATTTGCATGTTTCCAAATGTGTTGGTTTAAATCCCCTCCCTCATACTCGCAAGCAGCCCTGCCCTATAGTGCCAGTACAGCCAGTTTTTCACATGAACCGTAGTAAGGCTGTAAGGAAATACAATCATTAACATGCCAGAAGCACAGAGGAGTGTCATGTAGAAGTGAGTATGACTGTATGATACTAAGCCAACCACAACAGCTCAGCCCTGCAAGACTTTAGGTTAATGTTTATCAAGCTAATGCAAAGTATAATGCAGTGCTGCAGCCCTACAGAATTTGTATTTCAGAATCCTCTTTAAAAATATTCCAACTAATAAATAATACAGAAATATATATGTGGCAAGAATCAAACAACAGGAGCCAAACTGAAGAGCAAATTTCCAAACTCACTCAACCCAAAAGCTTCTTTTTTTTTTGTGGAAAATCGTGTTTTACTTGTTTTACCTATTGGAAAGCAATTCTTACAGGAAATAATTTTTTAATTAAAATTTTACAGTTACTTGTCATTTTTCAATGCCTGTTTCTAAAGTGCAACTCCTGCACAATTTAGTTTGGGCAAGTTTTAATGAAAACACGTTTTAAGTAAATCGATATTCAGTGTCACAAAATGATGCACAAGTTTAATATTTATATCCTACAAGACACAGAGTCGATGACCGCTAACTGCATAAAAACTGTAAACATACTTCTGTCTACCAGTAAGTAAGTAGCACTGGAGACTGTGTGAGTGGAGATTCTCCTAATCTTGTACTGTGTATTATGAGGACTGAGAGAGTTTTGGAGATTCTCCTAATCTTGTACTGTGTATTATGCAGGACTGAGAGAGTTTTGGAGATTCTCCTAATCTTGTACTGTGTATTATGCAGGACTGAGTGAGTTTTGGTCGGTTATACTATTGCACTAAAAAATCACAAAAAATGGACTGAGTGAGTTTTGGAAATTTGCTCTTCAACTGTCTTGCTTATATTCATTAATCTCGCCCCCTAACCGTTCCCCTTGTGGCAAATTAGACTAGTACTAGTACTTCATACTCTTTTGCAATTTAAGTAATTAAATAAGTAAGTAAGGGTTATCCTTAAAACTAGCATTCTAACAATCTTCCACTGTGGAATAGTACGAATAAACAGATCTGTTTGTAATCTTCTATCAGGTATTGGCTATGCAGGTCAGATTATTCAACTCTACAGCATGTGTTACATGATGATCCTGGCCTGGGCCCTGTTCTACTTGGCCTTCTCCTTCAGTCTCCAGCTGCCTTGGGCCAGCTGTGCCAACACCTGGAACACAGGTATTCAACATTCATTCGAACCATTTGTCTTACATTAACTTGTCACTTATGATCATAGTTTAGATCCTAAATCATTTCAGTTAATGATTCTGATGTATGTATACATGTATGATGATACCTGAAGTAGTCATCCAACAGTGAAGCCAATCAAAATAATTTAATCCCATTACATGGATGTGTGATTTTGTTCTTCTTCAGATGACTGTGGCATTGCTGAAAGGAACCAGACACTCAACTGGACACAATCCAACTCAACATCAGCTGCCACTGAGTTCTGGGAGTATGTGGGCTTGGACACAGGGGTTGTGAGAAGATACAGTTAGATTATATGCTCTAATATGTGTGCTATGATACATATGTATGTCTCATATTATACAGATATACTAAAACAAGAATACCTACAAAAGATGAGAACAAATAACAAAACTCAATGTTGCTCATAGATTGTCGGGACAAAGCCTGTGCTATTGCTTTGATCAGCGTATCTAGAGCGTTGATTAGGAAGCTGGCGAGCAGAGCCTGCAAAATCAAGCCAAAACAAGCAAAACTCCCCTTGATTCATGTCCTGTTCGAGAACAATTTGCTTCGCTTGTGGATATGAAAAGAAGTAGTGAATAAATTTAAGTATCAGATACCTGTGAAAATAACATATATTGCAACTGCTTTACTGTACTTAAGGGTGTACTCAGACCACGCCTAGTAAAGTAAAGGGGTCCTTATAGTCATGCGTGAACACATCACAGCACATAGTGTGAACTTCTTTCTCTGCATTTAACAAGAGGAGCAGTGGGCAGCCACCAAAGAGGGGCACCTGGGGAGCAGTGAGTGGGGATGGTACCTTGCTCAATGGTACCTCAGTTCCGCCACTAGCAGTCCTGGGATTTGAACCCACAACCTTCTGATCACAGGGCCAAAGCCCTAACCACTAGGCCACTAGGCCACCCATTCTTTTGTACCTTAAGATCACAAGGTACAGAAGAATCACAACTAGCCAGACAACCTGGTCTTTGGGGGTAAATTGTACTCGGGCATGCTATGGATCACCTAGCATGAGTACACCCTAAATACCAATTCTGAAGGGATGAAACAATGGATGTGTACTTTTATTTTTAGAAGCCATGGCAACACATATTTGCCAAACACAAGTTTAACATGCAATTTGTTCATCGCCCTTCTGTTTGTATTATTTGTTTATATTATTATTTATCTATTGTCTGAGAAAATTACATGCGTTACTTTTAGATATTTACATTACTGTATGTTACGTTGTGTGACTAAGGGAAGAGAGATTGTCAGCTGTAAAAGAAAAAGGCACGTATTAATGGCACATTTTTTTACCCACTGAAAAGGCGCCGAGTCCTGTCTACTTCAAGGGGCATTGAAGAGGTGGGCAAGGTCAACTGGGAAATTCTCCTCTGTCTGATCGCAGTGTGGATCATTTGCTACTTTTGCATCTGGAAAGGGGTCAAATCCACTGGCAAGGTGTGTGTTTATTGTCAACTGAACTTGTTCACATTGTCAGCATTCTGAAATGTTCAATAAAACTACAACTGTGTTAACTGATCAAGATTAATCAGGTACACTTGTTCATTGGTCTATGTTCATCAGGTGGTGTATTTCACTGCGACATTCCCTTATGTGATGCTACTAGTGCTGCTGATTCGAGGGCTGACTCTGCCTGGAGCTCTGCAGGGAGTCGTGTTTTACCTTTATCCAGACCCCGAGCGACTGTTAGATCCACACGTGCTGTATATACTCTGTCTGGCCCGTGCATGAAGCTCAGTCAAGGCTTCTTGTTGAGCCCCTGTACCAAATTAACTACCCATTAAAAGCTCATGTACTATCTTCATGAGTGCAATTTTAGACTCATAACTGAGCAGCATTTGAAAGTCTTCACTTTTGACATAGACACCTGCTAAGAATGGTTGTATTATTACAAAATAGAAAACAACGGAGAGCAGCTGGTAGTACTAAGAATGGGGTAAATTTAAAAAGGAAATTAAAAACCAAAGAGGAAATTAAAAGAATGATTGGAAAGAAGCCTTGACAATGAGCAAGACAAAGCCAACAGGATAAAATCCCTCAGAGCAGGAGGAAGGAACCGTGAGAGGGACCTTGTCTCGGTTCCTCCCGAGGTTTCTTCCTCCAGCTGAGAGAGTTTTTCCTCGCCTCTGTCGCCTTTGGCTCACTAGAGACTCGGACCTGGACTTTGTAAAGCTGCTTTGTGACAACCTGGTTGTAAAAAGCGCTATATAAATAAAATTGAATTGAATTGAATTGAACCTGTCTTAAAAGGCTGGACCCACCCTCCTCAGGTCAGAAAAAAACATGTTATTAGCACATTTAAGGAACGATTCAAGAACACATAATTGGAAAACATCAACAAGTAGTGGAGCTTAATATTAGACAAGCAGAGGTCCTCTCAAAAGAGTTAGAATGAGAATTTAGTCCATTCTGGCAGCAAACCGGCGAGTATCAGCAGAATAAGAAACTGTAATGCTAGCAGGTGCATTTGCAAGTTTCTCTGTGGTGTTTGTGTAGGTGTGGATGGAGGCAGCTGCTCAGGTTTTCTTCTCGTACAGTATATGTGTGGGAATACTGACTGTGTTGGGCAGCTACAACACCTACAACAACGACTGCTACAGGTAATTCCTAACAGCTACAGGAAAGGACAAAACATACTAATACTAAACACATATACTAAAACATTTAGTAACAAAATGTAATCAACCAGTAATCAGACTTCTTACGCATAAGGAACACTGAGTGTGTTTTAACAAAAAGTCTTACTGCCATAACATAAAATAAAATTGTATGTCGAGCTGCCTTGTTTGAAATACACAGTGCCACTAGAAAGTATACACACCCCTTCGTTACAGACTTATTCTAAAATAGATTTGACTAAAATAGATTTCTTTTACAAAATCTACACAAAATGGTCCGTAATGGTGAAGTGAAAACGTGTTTTCAGACATTTTCTTAAGTTAATAAAAAATGTAAACATTTAAACACAATAGTTACATAAGTATTCACACCCTTTGCCATGACACAAAATTGAGCTCAGGTGCATCCGATTTCCACTGATCATCGTTGAGATGCTTCTACAATTTGATTGGAGTCCACCTGTGGTAAATTCAGTTGATTGAACATGCTTTGGAATGGCACACACTTGTCTATATAAGGTCTCACAGTTGACAGAGCATATCAGAGCAGAAACCAAGCAATGAGGTCCAGGGCATCATCTGTGGACCTCTGAGATTGGGTTGTGTCAAGGCACAAATCTGAGTAAGGATACAAAACATTTTTGGCGGCATTAAAGGTCCCTAAAAGGACTGTGGTCTCCAATATTTGGAAATGGAAGAAGTTTGGAACCACCAGGACTCTCCTTAGATCTGGCCGCCCAGCCCGACTGAGAAATTGGGGTGACAAACAACCCAATGGTCACTAAGATGGCGCTCCAGTGATCCCTTCTGGAGAACAATCTAGAAGGTCAACCTTGACTAACACACTCTACCAATCAGGCCTTTATGGTAGAGTGGCCAGACGGAAGCCACTCCTCACCAAAAGCCGCATTGCAGCCCACTAGGAGTTTTCCAAAAAGCACATTAAGGACTCACAGACTGTAGGAAGCAAAATCCTCTGGTCTGAGGAAACCAAAATAGAACTTTTTGGACTCCAAGCGTCATGTCTGGAGAAAAACAGGCACTGCTCATCACCTGGCAAACACCATCCCTACTGTGAAGCATGGTGGTGGCAGCATCACGCTGTGGGGGATGTTTTTCTGTGGCAGGAACTGGGCGACTAGTCCGCATAGAGGATAAGATGACAGCAGGAAAATACAGAGAGATTCTTCAAGAAAACCGGCTCCACAGTGCTCTGGAACTCATACTAGGGTGACGATTTATCTTCCAATGCATCTATATACAATGACCCGAAGCACACAGACAAGATAACAAAGGAGTTGCTTCAGGAGCAGTGTGTGAATGTCCATGAGTGGCTGAGTCCGGACCTACTGGCACTGCCCATCCAATCTGCCTGGGCTTGAGAGGATCTGCAGGGAAGAATGGGAGAAAATCCCCAAAAACAGGTGAGCCAAACTTATCCAAGAACACTTGAGGCTGTAAGCGCTGCCAAAGGTGCTTCAACAAAATATTAAGCCGTGGGTGTGAATACTTATAAAACACTGCTTTTGGCAATAAAAAGATTTGCACATCTTTCTAAATAGTTGTTTTTGCCTGTCATTATGGGGTAAGGTGTGTAGATGTACACAACGTAACAAAATGTGGAAGCTAAGGGGTGTGAATATTTTCTGGTTGCACTGCATATATGTGTGTTTATGTGTGTCTTCAGGGACTGCTTTGTGCTGTGCTTCCTGAACAGTTGTACCAGTATGGTGGCAGGTTTTGCTGTGTTCTCAGTTTTGGGCTTCATGGCTCATGAACATGGCAAACCCATACAGGAGGTGGCAGAATCAGGTACTGTAGCACATTTTACTGCCTATCAAAGGACAAAAAATCTATTTTCTCCTAGGTATACTTACTTTCAGGCATACTTAATAAATACCAGTAGCTATCTTTCCTAATAGTTAATTTATATTTCCTAAAAATGAGTTTTCATGGTGTAAAGAAGGTTTTGTATATATAATGCATTGCCAGTTTCCTGGCAAATGCTAAAAACATATTTTGCTAAAAAAAATGCTTTAAACACCTAAAAGATTTGATGGTACAAAATGATGGTATAACAGAAGTATAAAACAATTATGATGCGCTATCACTCTTCAGTGTTTGTCTATTCTAATTTCAGTGTAGTAGTTTTTAAATAAAAATACAATTTATTATATTCATATGGTGTTAAGAGGCTATTTGACGCTTTTGTTTGTTCTAGGACCTGGTCTAGCGTTCATAGCTTATCCACAGGCGGTGGCTTTGATCCCCCTGCCTCAGCTGTGGGCCGTTTGCTTCTTCATCATGGTGATTCTCCTGTGTGTGGATACACAGGTCTGTAGACTCATATAGATTTAGAGCTACACTTAAGTCATTGTCATGCAAATTCTAATGTGCTTGTGATTCGTTTGGTCAGTTTGTCGCTATCGAAGGCATCATTACCTCTGTGACGGACGTGTTCCCTCGAGTGCTGCGCAGGACTGGACGCAGGGAGCTCTTCCTCCTTCTCTTCTGCCTCTTCTGCTTCTTCAGTCAACTTATTTTAGTCACAGAGGTCAGAGAATGAGGACAGAGAAGTGAGAGGAAAGGGGAGAGTGAGATACAATAAATGGCCACTAGTTTTGAACAGATGAAACGAGAGCATCAGACTAAAGATGTGTATGAAAATTGTACAACAAAATGAAATATAAGCCACACATTTTGTCAGAGAATGGTCCCAAGTCTAGTCTAAGTATTTTAGCTACTTGTGCAGCAGGTACTTTATCAGACTTTTTGCTATGCAAATGTTAAACAGCAGTATTTCTGTTTGAATTGCAGTAAAAGTATTGACCAGCTTGACTGGCAATAATCACATGACATATATCTAATCAGAAACATTGTTAGACGTTGCTTTAATGGCTTTGAATTTTTAAACCAGCACTATGCAATTCACCCAATTTGAGTCTTGATAAGTTTACACTCCTTGATAAGTTTTAGCACTGTATAGACATGATTATACTGACAAGCTCCATACACAGGAAAGAAGTATGTGCATGTCTGTGTTACTGATAGTTGGGTAAGATCAAGCACATGACCATGTAATTTCTATGGACAAACAAAGTAGAGTGCTGGTACTAAAGAGCTCAGTGGTAACTGCACTGTCATAGGAAGTACGTTTGTAAATGTTTTGCCCTGCTTGATTTGCCTTGGACAACTGTAAGTGCTATTATTGTGAAATAGGAGTATCTAGCAGCAACAACAGCTCAGCCACAAAGTAACAGACCATGCAATGCCACAAAGAGGGGCCATCAAGTGCTGAAACAAGTAACATGTTAAATTGCATCTTCTGTTACATCACTCACTACTGACAAACTGCCTTTGTAAGTAACAAGGACTGTGCATGATCGGCTTAATAAATTATAATCAGAAATTGCCTGGATTGGTGTGAAGCTCTTAGATTCAGTAAAGGGAAATGCTACAGCATACAAAGGCATTTTAGACAATTACATACTTCCAACTTTGAGGCAATAGTCTAGGAAAGGCCTCTCCTGTTCCAGGCAGTCTGTGCTCTTGTGCTCAAAGTGAGGTCCATAAAGACACTCTTTGACAAATTTGGTGTGGAGGAACTCCAGTGGCATGTACAAAACCTCAACCCAACTGAATACTTTTGATATGAACTGGAATGTTAATAGCAAGCCAGGCATCTAACATCAATGCCTGACCCTCACAAGTGCTCTTTTTACTGAATGGTGAAGTGGCAAAGTTTCCGCATGCTATATAAAGTGTATACATACTGCATATGTCATATGTGTTTGGGTGAACTTGAATCATGTTGAAATAATTAAAGACTGTATACTGTCTACACAAAAAAAATCTCCAAAATTACTCAAATAATTGCCTCTTTCAGTTACATTTCCACTGTTGTGTCTCACAGGGGGGATCTACTGGTTCCAGCTGTTTGACTATTATGCCTGTAGTGGAACCTGCATTCTCTGCCTCTCTGTTTTTGAGTCCCTGTCCATTGGCTGGATTTTCGGTGAGAGACACAAGAGCTCCAGGCTCAGAGATTCCATGCACAAACACTCTCAGATGACTTTGAGTAAATGCTACTAGAGAATAATTAGATCAATAAAAAAACACACACAATGAACAGTCCTGGCTGTTTGTCATCCTCCAGTGATGAGAACAGTTTGAATCACATAGTGTACATATTTTCATTATCTCTACTACAATGTTTTCAATACCATCATTCATCAAGTCTCCTTGGCCGTATTGGCTTGCCTTCCTTAGGGGTTGACCGACTGTGTGCAGTCATTGAAGACATGACAGGGTCATATCCTAACTTCTTCTTTAGACTGTGTTGGAAATACCTCACGCCTCTCGTCTCCATGGTAGGCCTCCAACTCTAACCCTAGTCTACTTTGTTTGTCTACACGGAGTTTAAACCTCACATCTTTATCCTTTTTACTACCATTTATCTTCTCACATTCTCTCTTCATTTTGAAGTCACATTCATATATTCTCTGGTGGACTTCGAGCCCCTGACGTTCAACCGCTGGTACGTATATCCAGGCTGGGCATATGGGCTGGGTTGGCTTCTGGCCCTCTCTTCCATCCTGATGGTGCCTGGCTGGGCCTTGGGCCGCTTGTGGAGAGCAAAAGGGAGCCTCAAAGAGGTGAGGATGGAAAGATAAGAAAATCATAATGGACAAAGTCGGTTATTGAAAGCCATAGAGCTTTCATGAAGTTTATATAATATGCAATTCAAATTAAAACGCATATACAGCATTGGGAAAAAAAGAGATTTTTTTTCTGGTTATTGCTTTTGTAGTGTGTGGGAGTGTGTGTGTAAAATGTGCAGGTCACTGTTGTTTTATACACTATTGACTGCACTTGATTGAAAATTCCAAACAAAAAATGTTTGGAGAAAATGAAAAAATAATACATATAAATAATTTATAATACCTTGGAAATGTTAAACTACACTCTTACATTATTTTACACCTGCAGCAATTAAAACAGTGATGTTAAGGGCAGAGTGTGCGTGTGCGTGTGCGTGTGTGTGTGTGTGTGTCTGACCTGTGATGGACTGGTGACCTGTCCAGGGTGTTTCTCTGCCTTCTCTGACCACTAGACTCCAGCATACCTCACATCATTATTCAGTACTATTAGAAAGTTTAACATATTTCTAGACATTTTATTTTTATTATAATACAGTTTTAGAAGGGAAAAAGGAAAAGTGGTCTCATTTTTTTCCATGGCTGTTGATCTAAATGTAAACTATTCACTTCTTTTTCTTGGGTCGGTAGATAAGTCTGACGCAGGCTTAATTTTTTATTGATTTAAATGGAGTACAAAACAGCACTGACCAGAACATATCTGTGTCATATGTGATCACAGCGCTGGATTCACCTGTGCAGTCCTGACACAAACCTGCCTATGACACAAAAACTGAGGGACAAAATACTGGTGACCTCTGCTGCAGAGATGGAAGACCTTATGGATGGTCCACATCCATGCAAAGGAACCTCAAAACAAACAACGATCAGTCATTAGTTATTCAATCCTCTGTTGTTCAAATAATCCAAATATATGTTGGAATGCACACACACACACACACACACACACACACACACACACACACACACACACACACACACACACACACACACAC
>JBBJLS010018682.1:0-15295 GCA_037577275.1 Bryconaethiops microstoma
TGTAATGAGGCAGGAAGGAAAGCTAGGCAGACTGTAGTAAAAGTCATCTCTTCCAACACACACACACACACACACACACACACTATGCATAATATGCGCCCTTTCTGATGTTTCTTAAATGTTTCAGATTATCAAACAAATTTAAATATTTGGCAAATATAACCCACGTAAACACAACATTTTTAAGTGATGATTTTATTTATTAAGGAAAAAACTATCCAAACCTACATGGCCCTATGTGAAAAAAGTAATTGCTTCCTTTGTAAAATCATGAAGTAACTTTGGTTAATCACATTGTTTAAAAAGCTGAGTGCAATTCCACTAGCTACACCCAGGCCTGATTACCGCCAGACCTACTGAATCCAGAGAACACTTAAAAAGTAGAATAAAAGATCTCAGAAAAGGAGAGACATTATGCCAGTATTTAAAGAAATTCAGGAACAGATGAAAAGCCATGTCTAAAGCTCTGGGACTCTAGCAAACCACGGTGAGGGCCATTGTTTACAAATGGAGAAAACATGTGGTAACAATGGTGAACCTTCCTAGGAGTGACCGGCCTACAAAAATTACCCCAAGAGCTCAGTGACGAGTCACAAAAGAACAACTGCAGGCCTCACTTGCCTCAGTTAAGGTCAGTGGTTCATGACTCAACCATAAGAAAGAGACTGCGCAGAAATGGCATGCATGGGCAAGTTTTAGGTGAAAACCACTGCTGACCAAAAAGAACATAAAGGCTCGTCTCACTTTTGCCAAAAAAACATCTGGATGATCTCCAAGTCTTTTCGGACAATATTCTATGGGCTGACGAAACAAAAGTTGAACTTTTTGGGAGGTGTGCGTCCCGTTATATCTGGCGTAAAAGTAACACAGCATTTCAGAAAAAGAACATCATACCAACAGTCAAGCATGGTGGTGGTAGTGTGATGGTCTGGGGTTGCTTTGCTGCTTCAGGACCTGGACAACTTGCTGTTATAAGTTCATCAAATAATACGACATAAGTGGGAAACTTCACTACTCAAGCTGACCCAAGTCACCTCCTCATGGATGGTCAATAAAACCCACAGATCCCTGTCAAAGGACACTTCTGGGTTTTTGCTCTATACAGAACTTTAAGTTACAACAGTACTTAGGCCATGACTGATAACGTGCATAAACTCCCAAGAGTCTGCACATACTTTGTATTGAGAAGCGCATTGCAGTAAACTACAGTAAATCATGACACATTATTCTTAATATCCAGCGCTAAATACACTTTTATTTATTTATGTCATTAAAATCAGAAGACGCCCACATCAATAAAACCTGAGTGACTTGGTTTCAATCTAAACTACCTATTATGTGAACACTTCTAAAAGTTAACCTGAGATCAAAATCGACCCAGTTTAAATCAAAATAGATATTTTCCCATTGTTAGCCACATCTCTGGTCATATTAAACAGGATTCATCATAAATTGTTAAAAAGATAAAGCAGTAATCAAAATGTAATGACATGCATGTAAAATCACATTTCACCTTCCCCTCTCAACACCCCAACCACTAGGTGAAAACGCAGAGATCAGAGACTCCCTCTGATGCTGTGTTTCATGGAACGGATGTCACGGTAAGAACGTTATGATGTCCCATTCAGGCATTCAGTGATATGAAATGACGTAGAAATGAATTAGGACTCTTTTGTTTATAGGCAGACCTCAAGTATGATGTGATCCTTTAAAAGAATAATTCAGTAAAAATCAAATTTATATAATTTTATGTAATAAAAATTACGCCTTAAATTTAGAACTGCAGTTAACACTAGATTCCTTGAATACTTCACCAAAACGTCTCTAAACCCACTTAAACACAGCTCTTCATTAAGGTGGTGCAGATCTGTTGGTGTGATGTGGTGTGAGTTACTTATAAAATAGTACATTTAAAAAAATCACAGTGTAGGCAACAGGAGTCAGGCTGCTGGTCTGGAATCATTTTTTGAGTCATAACTATCTTGATTATCTGATTTCAGCTCAGTTCTCTCCAGCCTTAGTCCTGTCTGAAATGGCTACACATAGTGGCGAAGTTTTCTTCATGTTTATAGCACACATAAAATCTTACGTCACCTCAATCAAAAGCTGTCTGCGGTTTGAGAGACGTTTTTTAGGGACGTATTTATGGAAAAGGTTTGGTTGACTATTGACTTGTGTTAGCAAGATTAAACTCACAGCTTCTGTTCTAAATGAAGACTTGAAATTGACTGATAGGCTGCATCTGGGATGAGTGGAAAATTGTGTAAGATTTTTTTCCAAACCATCCCTTAAACAGTCGTAAGTTTGCTGTCTTTAATATAAACCTTGTTGAGGCTTATGCTTAACAGACGCAGTGCTAAAATGTTCAGAAATATTTTATTAGGGTATTATAATGTTATTGCAATATTTTTTTTTACATAGTAACATATGAATCCAAACCACTAAAGTACTATATAGAGATGTTCTACGTCCGTCACCAAAAGTATAACCACTCCCCCTACAGTTGAATCTTCCCAGCAGGGACACCCAGACAGAGCATGAAATAACAAAAAGGTCTTCAACAAAAAACAAACACACAAAAGACATATCTACAAAAATATGGGTGACAACCACACTGAGCCCACTATAGCTTCCATACATTATGACATGCCATAGACATAAGAGTTTCCTTTTCATCAGTAGTGAAAACCAATTCTAGTGTTTATCCAGTTCATCTACACGTGTCCTGTTATTGCAACACTTGTTCTGAAGGATGCATATACTTACATACATACACTAGCTCTCTTCATAATCTCCCCTTACTGCACAAATTCTGGTCAGAGTCCTCTAGAGTATGGTGAATAAACATATCATAGATTTTACTATAGATGTTTGTTACATTTCAAAATATCACAGTCACTGTAGCATTCAATAAAAATGACCCAACGGTTTGTTACTGGGGCTTTAATTGTGTCACAGTGTTAGCTAAGAATCTGAAAATAGCTTCTCTCTAAAAAAAAAAACAAAACAAAACAAAAAAAAACACAAAAGTGTATTTTGTATGCCATAAATATCAGTAACCAGTTCCAGCTAACGTTCATTCAAAAAAGTGCTTGTTGCAAAAGATATAGAACAGTCTGGTAAACCAGAGAACAGCAGTATTAATGCCAAAGCCCTAAAATCAAATCAAGATTAGTACATTTAAAATTCATTCTCTGCAGCACCTCTTCTGTATTAAGCAATATTGATATAAAATATTGGAAACACTTTAGTTGGATGGTCCACTGTAGTTGCCTTTGTATAATTAACCACATCTATGAAACATAAAAGATTATTTGAAATCTAATTCTAAAACCATCCTTAACCTTAATCCTGGAACATAATTCTAATCCTAAATCTAATACTGTTGACAAGAATTACAGTATCTGTAGATAATTTTCAGCGGACCATCAAAATAAAGCATGGCCAAACAATTATATTACAGCCACTGCAATATTATATACCTGTAAAAAACCCTAAAAACGTTTTTCTTCATCTGACTTTGTGCTACTGATGTTAATCGAGGAATGTGGCCATATTCTTGTAACCACTATGGTTTTGAGGGCATGTGGTCATGAGATGATGCTTTCACAGAGGGAAGACGCTCAGCTGCTTTTGCTCTCTCTGCCAAAAAACGATCAAACTCTGTAGGAGAGACACAGAGAGCAAGAAAGTGTTGTTTTGTGATGTAAAGCGGATGATGAAAATAGGCTTTTCCACCAAACTTTTGGTGATCAAAGTGGCAAAAATATAGTTTCTTGATATTCAAAGACATATTTACAATACATATGTTTCAGATTATTTAGTTAATCTGGGGTTAATAATTACAAAAATAAATGAATACACTTATAAGATTGTGTATAAGATCGTGTATAAGTTATGACATATGTTGAGTTAATTATAAATATGCAGTTTATGCCGTTACTGTAAACTGGTTTTTGTTCACGGCACTTCTGTATTTAATCTAAAACATAAAACAGGCAAATTACTTGTAGATGTACTGATGACACGGATGATATTTTCATAAATAATTCGGGATGTATGTAATTTTTAATTTGACTACCAATCTAGCTATGTATCTATCTATTTAATTATTTATTTGCTTACTTGCTTAGTCACTTAAATGCTAACTATAATTACAATAATATTTACTGTAATGATAACAATGAAAAAGTGAGTGCATGTGAGAATGTGACCGACTGATACCTTCACTGGTCACGCCTTCAGAATCTGCCAGGTCATCATCCTGTACCACAGAAACAAGCAGAAATTACGTTCCCATTGTTCCAATTTACACACTCCAAAAGCAAAGAAAAATGACCTGAAAACACATCTAGATGCAATTGAGAGTTAGAAAATTTAAGCTCCCCGTCATTTCCTGCTGGCAAAAACCATGACATACCAAAGATTGTGCGAGAAAACAGTAACTAAATGTATCCAATTTCCCCTTTTACTATTTTATACTGTACTGTTGATATAGTATTTTATTCTATTCTATTGTTTTCTTATGTTTTGCCGCTCTTAACTTTGTACTTTGTACAGGTGTTTGGTTTCCCAAGTTTGCTTTTGTCACGTCTTCCCCTTTGTCCCCAATGATGGCTGGCATGTACACAAACTTTCATGCTTGACTTTTACTTTATTTTCACAAGAACACAAAACAAAACAGGCTCAGTGGCCTGAAACAGGATTTTAGTTTCAAAACCAAAAGCAGAAGGAAAACCATACAACAGCATAAATGACTGTGTACCGACAACGGTGCATAAACCAAAACTTCTTTAAAATGTCTATGACATAAACACATGAACCAATACATAAGCACAATCACTTAACGAAAATACAACCCAGCTGTGACTAATACATTAACTACAGCCTTAAATGTTTTCTCAGGTTCTTAAATGTATAATAAAGTGTTCAATTAAAACACTGTAAGGTATTCAATAGCCATTCCTTCAAACACAGTAAATGTACTTGCCAGCAGACCTAATGTCCAACATAATACAAACTGAAAACTTTTAAAATGTTATGGCTCTTGATCATTCAAGTGTAGCCCAAAACCCCTATATAGACTGAAGAATGAATCAATTAATAAAGGGATGTATAATTCTGCAAAGGAACAAGATTTAGAGGACTAATAACAAAGGGTAGGCAGTCCAACCCATTCAATTATGAATAACTGAAGCCATATTTGAATATTTATTTAAAATGTAAAGTACCACTGTGGTTTAAAAGCACCAGGGCGCAAGTATACATCTGCACACAAAGTAAACAAATATTAGCACTGACCTTTGTAGATCCCAAAGCCTTTTCATGTTTTTTTTTCTATATAAATCATGATCGAACGCCACAGTAACACATTGATTTACCTTCAATCATGAGATATTACAAAGGTGGGGATCGTCAACTTTAAATTTCAAATAACCTCTGAAAACAACTTGACTGCATATAACAGTAAATGATTTAAAAAATACTCACTTCATCGATGTCAAGCCACTGCTCAATGTCGTCCATCACTCCACTCTGATTGACAGGAATCTGAGGAACAAAGACAAATAAATCTATGATTGCTGATGAGGGAAAATGAATAACCAGCTTTAAGATCACTGTATAAGCCCCTGAAAAGAAACACCAAGAAAGTACTGTTATACTAATGTCCCTGTAATGTTCAAAGGAACACTACTGCAGGTCGCTGTCCAGTTCAGTGTAGGCTTATGTGCTGAAACATTGCAGAAGAAAGATACCAAAGAAAGACAGGAAATAGCTATCATGTGATTAGCTCCGATGCAAAAAGAGGCCCACCACCTCCCACTTTTGATTGCTGTCCCTCACAGCACAGCAATCAAATGCACTGTTGTTCAGCTCCACTTTGCCTGTTTCAATTAAACAAATTAGGGATGCACAATATACCAGCATTCAGTATATTATCAACTGAAAATAGGAAAATGAATTTATTGTTATCGATGTGACATTGGATTACACTGATAATTTAGCCTTTAAGAATGCTTACTGCAGTTCATAAACTATATGGACAAATGTACTGGGTACTCCTGACCATTAGTCAAACAGGGACACTGCATTCAAATACACAGACTTTAATATAAAGTCTACTTTTCTTAGAAGGCTTTCCACAAGAATTTGGAGTGTTTCTGTAGAAGTTTGTGGCCATTAATTCAGTGTAGCATTCACGAGGTCAGGCACTGATGTTGGCCTTGATCACAATCTCTGTTCCAGTTCATCCCAAAAGTGTTAGATGGGGTTGAGGTCAGCGCTTTGTGTGGCCAGTTAAGTTTTCCAAACTAAACTCATCCAACCATCTTTATGGACCTTGCTTTGTGCTCTGGGGCACAGTCATGCTGGAACAGAAAAGGGTCTTCCTCGAACTGTGTCCACTAAGTTGGAAGCATGGTGTTGTCCATAATGTCTCGGTACGCTGAAGCATTAAGATTGACCCTCTACTGGAAGTAAGGGACCACCTGAATTAAATAATGAAGAGGTGTGTCCCAATACTTTTGTCCATACAGTGTACACGGGTTTATTAAGTGAAATTCCATACTGGTGCATCCCTAAAACAAACCCAAAACACTCCTCTTCAAAAATGGCACGAGTAATTACCCCTGAGCTGAAGGCATGCAAGCCGAGCCAGTACAATGACAAACTAATAAGACCCACCATGCCTTTTTCCACCATCCAGTGAAACTGAGGGGAGGTGCCAAGGGGGGTGGAGTCTGGGCTGTTATCCTAACAGATAGACAGGTTTTTCAATGACTGTCAGATGCTTAACTAGACTAAAGGATTCTTTCAGCGACTACAGGTTGGATATACATTACTAGTTGAAAGCACAAGGATGTTAAATGTTTCACAAAAGAGGACAAAAGTACTATCATCACAAAACACAGGACACTGAATGTTTGTTACATCTATTTCACTACTCACCGTTCCAGCATTCAGTAATCGAGGATGTGCTGCAGCTATTTCATCCAGTACTGAGGACGTCTCCTTGCTGTCTCTGATACACACACACACAGATTTATTCATCACATGAAGAGCAGGTTTCCCAGACATCGATTAAGTCTAGTGTTGGGTTCAACTGCAGAGTCAATGGTGATTCTCTATTGGAAAATGTTTTAGTCTGGACTTAAATAAATAAATTACAAAATATTAAATGTGATACAGCATTAAAATGTGCAGATGTTTGTTCTCTGTGGAGGGATTGCGTTGTATACATTTTCCCTTAAAAAACAGTAAAAAAAACCCCAAACAAACATGTAATTTTACCTGTTTTTAAACTAAACACCTTCATTTGGAGTGCCCAAACTTTTGCTTATGATTACAGGGAGTCCTCGAGTTGTGTGCAGTGGAAGAATACACAGTAACGCAGCATATGAGTGCGGGAGTTTTCCTTTTCCTTTTTCTGTGGCTTAGTTGTGTTTTTATGATTTTACAACTGTTAGGATCGGTAACTGACTTAGGCTAGGCTGTGTTTCGACTTACACCAAAATCGGGTTACATCACTGTCGAAGGAACGGATCTATGCCGTAATTCGAGGACTCCCTGTATATGACTGTACATGAAAAAGAAAATTGAGATGCTACCTTTGTAGAGGCTCCCCTTGTTTCTGAGTATGTTGTTCCACATTTGTGCCTGGGGAAACCAAATTTTATATATATATATATATATAAAACTTATACTGTGTTTAGATGAAATATCTGTCGTCAGAGAAAATGATCAATACTTACTTAGTCCGGCCATCTGACTGGACAGTGAACTGACTGTGTGGCTGATGGGCTCATGTGAAGGAGGAGCTGTCTGTTCTGATAGGCTGTGTGGTTTAGAGGCGGTGCTAAGATCAATAAGGTTGCCGTCAGCTGGACACTGATTAAAAATGAACATCAGCAAACAGAAGACAATAAACAATCTTAAATCATGAACAAAATTAAATAATATACAAATAGTAATAAGTGCAAGGTCCTTACTGACTGTCCAGTGTTCTTTATGTCGAGAAATCTCTCAAAACTAAAGAACAAAAGAAAGATCACCTATGTTCAACCATTCTAAACATAACACAAGATAATACGGGTTTCATGTAATCCAGACATTGCAACAAACTGTTGGAATGCAAATTAAAATGTACACACACTTCTATATGGCTGAAAGATGCACTGAACATACGTCACCTGACCTCTCTATTCCCAGGCCACTATATCTAACGAGATGATCTTTTGTTTTGAAATAAACAGAATAACAAATGTTCAGCTATTCAACAATTGTGCCCTAGGGACAATCTGTAGACTAATTTAAAATTGAACTCAGATAAAATCATATATTTCAGTTCAGTTATGTTATTAAAGCTTCATATTACTGAATGAATAATTGAAGTAATGTAATTAATATTATTATTAAATAATTATGTTTAAATAAAAAACTATTATCTCAGATACTGCCATTATTTACACTATTTGTTTATAATATTATATTCATAACCTTTGTAGATGTTCTTATACTACTTTCATGTTTTTAAAGTATGAACCTTGAAGTGATCGGGTATGTACGAACTAGTCTTTATATTATATATTATACAGGATTATATTTTCTTCACACTGTAAATTCTCCATTTAGAATGATGTGTAGTTCATCCCTAGCCTTAATCCTTACCTGGGAAACAGAGGGTATTTGTTTAAATATGAATGTAATGCATGTATTTGTGACTTACTGATATTATATTATTTAAAAAAAAGATCCAGCTTTGCACTGAAATAAATGAAATCCATTATATTACTATTCTTTTCTATTCCTTGAAAGGACAAATGGAGCCAGTTTTTGAGAAATCACCCATCTAAGAACCTTTTTCTCGGTGTGCCGTCTATTATAACTCTTACTGGTTAAACTGAATAATGTACTCTGCTGTTTATAAGGAATCACTCACTATATTAATAATGTAATTTTAGAAAGAGTCAGTGTCAAAACGAAACTTTGCATTCCCATATTTATATATTATTTTATATAATTTGAAAATGCCAGCAGCTGTCAAAACATCATGATGAATGGACCAATAGAAAATCATATTTTATTGACTAAAATATTAAGAATGTTATTTCATTCTCTTGTAAAATTACTTTTTGGTTTTGTTATGACAATTTAAGTCATTCAGTGTAGATTTAAATATTAGAAACTTCTATGCAACAAAATAAAAATATTATTGGATGTTTTATTCAACATTTAAAAAATTATGTGAACAAAACTGAAATTCTGAAAATAATATAATCAAAAGCCTAGATATCTGATGAATTCTGGGTTTTAATACGAATAACTTCTAAGCACTATACAAATTTCTCAATCATGTTGAATTCTTTGTGTCCATCATTCTGGACACAATTAAAATGTACTAATTTTTATTTACAGCTTCCAAGTTTCTTAATTATTTTAACCCATAAAGTTGCACAGGACTAGCAAGCTGTATTAAATTTATTGTATACATTAATTTTAAACAAAATTGGTTACATATTGTTGAAAACATTGAGCCTAAACAAAAGAATATATTGCACATCATGCGGTGTTCTTAGGATTTCTTACATCTCTCCAACTTCAAAATTCCTCTCAACAATGAAGTTGCTTCCAACCTGTGATATCGTGTGAAGGTTGAGTTCATATCGTCATTGGCAACCAGCAGTTGCTCTACCAGCTTCTCCTCAGTTACTCTGGGAATGAGATGCACTACTTGCTTCTGCATCGCCTTACATGTGTGGTACAACTGCTACTGACAAGGACCAGAAAAAAAGAGGACATTTTCATCAGTATTTTACATAAACAATATATGGACAGAAATATTGGGACACACCTGTTTTTCAGGGTTTGGGCAAGGTCCCTTACTTGCAGTGAAGGTCAATCTTAATGCTTTAGCAGACCAAGATATTTTAGACAATGCAATACTTCCAACTTTGTGGACACCGTCTGTACACAAAGCAAGGTTTATAAAGACATGGCTGGATTAGTTCAATGTGGAAGAACCTGACCTCAACCCCATCCAACACCTTTGGGATAAACTGGAAAGAGAATGTGAGCCAGGCCTTCTTGACCAACATCAGTGTCTGACCTCATAAATGCTCTACAGAATGAATGGGCACAAATTCCCACAGAAACTCCAAAATCTTGTGGAAAGCCTTCCAATAAGAACAGAAGCTGTTATAGCTGCAAAGTGGGGACCAGCTCCATATTAATCTCTAGGTTTTTAGCTGCAATTTCCTTGAATGCAAAGTCCCTGATCAGGTGTCCCAATACTTTTGTCCATATAGTGTACATGGAAATAAAAATAAAAGGTTACTGTCAAGGTTATACCCACGACAGAAGCACGTGAGAATTTATAAGCTACCATGTCTTAGGTTACAATATGTACTTTGCTGAGTGTGATCATGGGTGTGTCTCTCACCTGCAGGAGTTCTGTGTCAGATCGCTGAATATGTCCAGGATCCATTTGAATCATTATGTCTGACATCACTCTGAGGTTACTACGAGTTACCTCCAGTTCAGCCCTCAGCTTCTTTACCTGCAAGAACACCATAAAATCTAAAATTACTTCAGAGACAACATCATATTTATAGGTGTGGCCAGTTTCTTAGACACATCCACTTTGTAGATACACACATTGGCTGTTTTATCAGGCACCCCATAGTATTGGTGCACTTTGTTGATTTACATACACAAACTATAACAGTTGAACTCCCCTTCTTAGGCAAGGCAGGTACAACTAGTGCACCTCACTCCCAGAGGAAGTGAGGAGAAGCTGGTAGCATAGCTGCTGGTGGCCAATGAGAACATGAACCTTCAGTTTGTACATTAAACCACCCCACTGTTCCCCCACCCCCAATGTGTTTACATTGCAATTTAGTTCTTCCTCTTTTATGTTGATATTGAGTCTTGCCAAGCACAATATCTTTTTCTAATGCACTTTCTGGCTACAGCTTACGAAGAATGGCTTGCCTCCTTTAACTGCATGCGTGTGATTCACCTGATCAGGCGATAGAGTGATGGGGCCTTCTGCATTCTGAAGGGTTGGAGTGAGAGGTGGGAGCTGGGCTGGGTGTGTAGGAGAGAGTGGGGCCTCACCCACGCTGACAGGGAACTCATGGACAGATACACGCTAGTGGAGAGAAATCATCAATATACTAAAGGGGTTTGGTGTGCAAGGAATAACAAACTGATATACACATACATATACATATCTAGGTTGTAATAAAAGGTTATATAATAAAACCAATAAAGATCAAAGATAACAAATGGGATATTTTCAACTATAGTGTTGCAGTATGAGAACTGTGTGCAGATGTCGACATTTTTCCATGCACATAACTGCTGATACCAAAGCATTAAAAACATTTTTAAATTGGGAAATAATAAGAAAATACTACTACTACTACTACTACTACTAATAATAATAATAATAATAATAATAATAATAATAATGACAAATATAGCCGTGAACGGCAATGAGCGGGGTCCAAGCTGTTAGCGCCCAGTCCTCCAAACCGCATCACTGAGTTATTGCTGCACAGATACAATATTTCATATGTTTTTGGTACTGGCAGAAATTGACTGAAGAGATGATACCACAAATTATAACTAGTAGCCATCAAGTAGCTCTAAGAAGACACCTAGAGTTAATAGCGTGAAATCACAAGATACACCCATTAAAGGCTATAGCCACAAATATGGTTTGAAATCTCTATTTTTGGCAGCAAACCTTAGGAAACTTGGCATGCTTATTCTGATGATGATAATATATAAACATGTTCATTTTGAGACACATGTGCCTTGAAATCCCAAAAGTATCGTTCAATTCTTTCCTTTGTGTAATTATCATACATGCATTTTGGCCACCATTTAGCCATTCTTTGACAAAATGATATGAAATTTACAAGGTGTTGAACGACACAAATGTGGAAGCCTTTCACAAATTTTTCTGCAATCGGGATGCATCGTTTCAGAAATTCCATAATTGAAGTGTATTTCAGTTTATGCATAAATCCGAGTGAAGTGATGTCACCAAAAGCCACAAGTTGTGATGTATCAAAGTTGAACAATGAGCAGACTGAACATTTCATGCAAGTTTTACTCTTTTATCTTGAATGGATCATGAGTAAGACTGGTTTGAAGTGTACAGGCCATGGACAAAATATATCAATAAATGCAATTATCTACTCTAGCGCCCCCCATAGGTTGATGTCAATGAAATTTTGCACACATCCTTGTGGTACCACATTATACATCTGTACCAAAGTTGGTGCAGGTCAGACCCAGCGTTAGCAATTTGGGCCCATTATTGTCAATTACGTCACATTCACGTGAATGTACTCGCAGGTCTTGACCATGCTGTTTAGAAAAGTCCAAATGTTTTTGATAATTATTTGATTTGGGCCTCTTTGGATTCATGTAAGACAAAAATTGTGAAAATAGGACAAAAAACCTAAGACTAGTTCGTAAAAGTACAATTTTCTAATAATGCAAATTATGCGCAAAGAAAGAAAGTCATGAAAAACATTTCCAATGTTTTAAAGTTGACATCCATCAGGGGTGTATGTAAGTCAGTAGTTTTTTTTCTATGTCTCATATGTCATGATTTCTGTTCGATTTCTGTGCGTGCTTGGACCCCTAATAATAATAATAATAATAATAATAATAATAATAATAATAATATAGACTATAATATAATAATTATATAGACTATAATGTACTTATTGTGTGTGGCAAGTCAGCAGATGAGGGAGATGTAAGATACTTTCAAGTAATGACTTTTGTGTTTCTGTCGCAGTTAAGGTATGACCTAGCTTGTTCGTTTCATTTCGGTTTTGGCCGCTTAATCAGTGGGCCCGTTAACGTTACTGCTAGCCGGCCCCCGCACTTGCTTGGAGTTGTTTTCTCCATTCCAAATTGCAAATGCTATAGCTTGATAATTTTTTAAAGTAATGCTTGTTAAAATATTGTTTGGGATGTGTGGGGCGTGGCCAGCAGCAGCTTATTTGCATAAAAGGGACAGAGCCCTTAAACGGCTCATTTTGAAAGGGACTGAAACTGTCAATAATAAAACTGGTGAGATCTCTTTATGTAAGAGTGATTTTGTGCAAAGAACTTCATGAACATGTTTTGTATTATAACTAAAGTGAGTTTTGCATAATATGTCCCCTTTAAGTTTCATACTATTTTATGCCTTAAGGGGAATTCCACACATTTTTTCCACCCAAATTCTGGATAATCACATTAACCTTTATTACATTAAGGTCTTACATTTTTTTAAGTGTTCTGCTTTTTACATATAAGGTTTTTAAGGTTTACATAAGGTTTTTATCATTTCTACTTTCAACTACTCTCACTCTGTCTCTCCACTGGAAAAGAATGAAAAGTTATATGTTACCACCAGTTTACATATTAGAGTACAGTATATCAAACCATGGACCTCGCTGAGAAAATACGTTTTCATTGTCACCTGCCATTTCTCGCTGAAGAACGAGAGTAGAACAGAGGTACCAGACAACAAAAATATCTCCCTCTCTCTCTTTCCCTCTCTCTCTCTTTCCCTCTTTTTCTCTTTCCCTCTTTTTCTCTTTCCCTCTCTCTCATCTCATCCCCCTCCCTCCCCTCCCATTATAGTGGCCATCAGGAGGGGGGGTTTACACACACACATACACACACACACAAAGACAAATCATTGTTATGATGTTCCATTGTCTCATCGGAACCAAACTGATGTGAATTTACATCTGAATTATGTGTTTGTTTTATTAGTCATCTGCTGTTAATAAAGAGGGTTTCTTCATTTACAAAATTCCATCTGTTGATTATTTTGCATCTTAATGACTGTGTTTATGCACTCATTTTGAAAATAAAATGGGTGGAAAACATTCAAATTAAAGTGGAAAACATTCAAATTAAATGTCGTGTCACAATCAGTAGTAACATTGCACTTTTAAGTTTATTAAGACATCTAGATAAAAACAAGATAATATAATATATCTTCTTATACGTTCTCTACACATTCTAATGTGTGCTACTTACTTTAAAAAATGCTGTTTCTTGTGAAAGGTGGTGATATTTTCTGGTATGTGTCTCTGTTTAAGAAGAAAGGTGTAAGTGCTTTGGTGTTATTTGTCATTACTTTTTTTTTTGGTCTAGAGTGTCATGACTTGTGCGAGAGAAAGGGGAAGGGTGAGGAATGGGCTGAGGTCACTCTTTTTTCTTTTCACAAGAGAAACACGCCGTCACACCACAGACACAATTAAGTTTCAGGTCTGAGATTTCCTGAATCTTGTATCCAAGGATTTGTTTGATTATCGTCTATAGCTTGAAAACTGTGGTGACTAACTGCATTTAATAAATGCATCTGATATAAATTTGAGGTTTGGATTCATATCAAATGATTAGTTAAATGATTAGTTAGTAGTTAAATGACTTGTCATCTGTCATATAACAAAACATACACTACCACCATCCCCTATGTGCTTAGCCCAGACAGCCTCATTATGTCAAGGGACATCAGAAAGCACCCACAGGACAAGCACCATGTGCCATGGTGACCCCCTTCCTCCATTCCGCAAATCTAGTCTCAAGCCTGCAGGGAGCAAAATGACTGACACAGAGCCTAGAGCTAAGACTGAGCTGACAGGTAGTGAAAGCTGTCTTATTTTTTAAAAAAGAGATAAAGGCCAGCACTTTAGGGAATTATGATGATTGTTAATAAATAATTACTTAAATATTTTGGATGTATCTTATGAATAAATATTACCTTTTTAATAATAAGATATCTATAACATCATTATAGGCTTCAATTCATAAGTATGTTCTTATAATCTTACCTCAAAAATGTATATTATGTCTGGCTGTATTCATGTCTGTCTGTATTCATTAATATAATAGTTATGCCCCTGGTTAATGTGAAAAGGAGCAGCTCCACTGACTATCACACAATGTCTGGGTAATGATACAAATTTTCAAGTGTCAGTTTTTCACAGTTCATTGCCATATTGCCTCTTGACAGCATCTGGCTTTCCTACTATGAAAAAAAGACTTTTGCTGCTCCTGAAATCAGAACGAAGCTACCAGGCATGTCATAATTGACTGCTCTGGGATTTTTGGGGTCCAGAGGGGAAAGACTGGACTTTACACAAAGGACATGAAGGTTAATGACAGTATCTTTGTGTTGGTGAATATGTGTGGTATTGAGCCAACAAGTAATATATATGGTATTTTTATTAATTTAATGTTAAGGGTTGGTTGATAAATCCTCTATTCAGAG
>JBBJLS010018709.1:5000-15294 GCA_037577275.1 Bryconaethiops microstoma
AGGTTTTATGTTTTCAAACACCACCTTAGATTATTCAAGGAATGTTCTGTACGTCCAGTGGGTTTCTCTGATCATAGTTTAGTTTTCTGTTCTGTGTTTCTTAAGTCTGTTAAGCCAAAACGTGCCTATTGGCCTTTTAACACAATCTTGTTGGAGGATCATTTACATTTACGGCATTTAGCAGACGCTTTTTATCCAAAATTCCGCTTTTTATCCGTTCCCTAACTACAGGGGACAGTCTCCCTGGAGCAACTTGGGATTAAGGGCTCAGGAGCCCAGTGGTGGTCTGCTGGAGGTAGGATTTGAACCCACGACCTTTTGGTCCAGAGGCAAGTATCCTACCACTAGGCCACCACCAACCCATCATTTTGGAGATGTGTTTAAAGATTTCTGGAATGGTTTTAGAGAAAACTATGAGTCTGTGCGACAATGGTGGTACTGTGCTAAAGTGTGTATAAAACAGCTATGTCGAGGGTATACGGCCAAAGTCACAAAGGAGATAACTCTATCAATGAGGAACTTAGAGGAGGAAATAATTGGACTTCAAGACTTGGCAGCACAAACTGAAATTTGGGCATCAATCGAGAATCTTATAGAAAAGAAGAAAACATTGGCTGACCTATTAGGTATGAGGGCACAGGGAGCTCTGGTCAGGTCTCAGTTTCAAAGAGTGGAGTTAATGGATGTCAATTTTTTTTTAATCTAGAGGTAAAAAAAGGCCAGAGGAAGTTTATTCCTGTACTGAGATCTGAAGAGTTGGGCACAGATGTGCTAACTGTTCTGAGGGACAGTCTTGCCAGGGGACGACTGCCACTGAGCTGTCGAAGAGCAGTGCTCACTTTATTGCCTAAGAAGGGAGACCTGATGGATATAAGGTCATGGAGGCCAGTGTCAGTCCTCTGTTATGAATATAAATTGCTCTCTAAGGCTTTGGCTAACAGATTGAGTGAGGTTTTGGAGCAGGTAATCCATCCTGACCAGACGTTTTGTGCTTTTAAACAATATCTCTTTAATCAGAGATCTTTTTGATATTGGTAAACTTTTTAATATTGATTTTGGCATGGTTCTATTTATCAAGAAAAAGCTTCTATTTATAAAGAAAATCCCCACCTGTGATAAAGTTGTCGGCTTATTCTTATGATGTAGCAATACTCGTTAATGGTCAGTGAGACGATACAATGTTAAACATTTAAAAATTTTTAGAGTTGTTTCCTCTGCAAAAGTGAATGATCGAAGAGCACTGCTGTACTGGTTGGGGGATGGTTGAATGCTGAACCATGTCTCCCAGAAGGACTATCTTGGAATAGGCGTGGGTTTAAATACCTGGGTGTTTTTCTGGGAGATGATGTGCATGTTCAAAAGAATTTTGAATGGATGGTTGAAAAAGTTAGGGGTTGTTTTGAGAAATGGAAATTTTTACGCAGTATAACTTCCTATATCATTATAAACAACTTGGTAGCTTCCTCTCTCTGGCATAGGCTAGCCTGTGTGGATCCCCCATCAAACCTGCTGGCGAAGATTCAGTCAATCCTGGTTGATGACTTCTGGAATAAGTTACACTACCACAGAGTCTTTTACCTAAGTAGGATGGTAGCCATGGACTTGTACATTTAGAAAGCAGAATTGCCACCTTTCATCTTCAGTTTGTGCAACGCCTTCTCACCGGACCTGTGGAGGTTGGAAATCTGCAGTTTTGAAGGGCTGGTGTTGGACAGATTTTTGTTTTGCTTTTATCCAGAGAAAATGAATCTTAATGCATTTCTGGTATTTTATTGGAATCTTTTTAAAGCCTGGTCCCTCTATAACACAACATACAAGAGGGAAGTCTCTTTATTGGTTATTACAAGAGCCACTAGTGTATGACTCTGATCTAGATTTTAGTCGAGAAATGTCCCTTGTACCGGTTACAACACTTGGGGAGGTTTTAAAGTTTGTTCGTCCAGATTGTAACAACAGCAACACCTTAGCCAATCACTTGGGCATTAGGTTGGTTAGACGGTTGCTCAGATCCTAAGTAGCAGTCTATGTTGATGGGGGGGAAAAGCTGTGAATATTAGCAGACTATTTTAGAGGGAAGGATAGTCCAGACTGTCAAGATACTTTTCCTGTATAGACTTTGGCTAGAGATTTAACATGGTATATAGGAAATTACTTGCAGTGTAAAAAAGTTGTTTTTTTAGTTCAAAAGCTGCAAGTGGTAAAGATTTGTATGAAGTGTGTGTTGTGTCCTTAAATACAAGATCTTCGGATAAGAGGGTGGACACACCCTGGCACAATGTTTTAAAGATCGGAGAAAATTCTAGGCCACAATGGAGAGTACTGTACAAGTCACCATTAACAAAAAAAGCTGGTGATCTGCAATGGCGAATTCTGCATGATGCAATTGCAGTGAATGCTTTCGTCTCTGTGCTGAATCCTATTGCAGGTCAAGGGTATCCGCACTCAATGTTTCAGTTTGGGTTTTAAATATGTGCAGAAGCATCATTTAAATTTCAACTTATAAATTTTCTGATTGGGCAAGCAAAGATGGCAATCTACTCTAGCCATAAAAGAAAAATGTGATGTTGATGTTTTAATATTTTTTTCTACTCTTGTAAGGTCTCGGGTTTTAATAGATTTTTACTTTTATAAGTCAATTAAGAATCTTAATGGATTTTATCAAAGATGGTGCTATAACGACGTCTTGTGTAAGACTGAAAATGAACAGCTGCAGTTTGCACATTTTTTGATGAACAGATATTAATTCAGTTTATTGTTGGTATGCTGTGATGGTGATCTGGTTGTATCTATAAGACTGAAATAAAGAGTTTTTAAAATAAAATCTCTCTCTCTCTCTCTCTCTCTCTCTCTCTCTCTCTCTCTTTGTGCCTGTCTTTCTCTCTCTCTCTCTGTGCCTGTCTGTCTATATCTCTCTCTCTGCCTGTCTCTTATCAAGGTGCTCGAGCTCAGGTGTGTTTGTGTGTGTATTTATGTCTTTTTTTGTCAAAGTTTAGGGTAGGGACAGGTGGAGCGTGTGTGTGTGTGTGTGTGTGTGTCAGAGAACGAGAGAGACTAATCTGTCACCTGATCTCTTTGCAGAAACATCAATGATCCACATGTAACAGGAATGATTCTGCAACAACATTAAAGTTATGTTGAGTTTTAATCAATACAAACGAACACACTGTATATACCTACATAAATATACACCCCTACAAACACTACACACTCACACAAACTCACCCACACACACACACGCAGACACCTTTAGAATAGAAAAAATTAAATGAAAAACAATATTAATCATTATTGTTATTATTAGTATTATTATTATTAGTAGTATAATATGATTAGTATCCCAACATTCATTAAAAATTTCATTACTGCTATGGCTGTCTCTCAAAATTTATATTCTTCTTCTAACAAAAATAATAATAATAATAATAATAATAATAATAATAATAATAATAATAATAATAATAATAAAATACCATGCTCATAGCTGTATCTGGGTCACCAATCATTAATGGAACTTCTTGGATATTATTACTCTTTAGTTTCAGGAAAGTTCACCTGAATTGTCAGTTGGACCTTTGATCATACGTACGGAGGGACATTGACTCGAGTCAAAAAGGGGGAGAAGATACATGCCAGCTCAGTTTCCTGTAGAATTACATTCTTATTGTAGCATATTTGGGGTGTTGGGGGTGAAGGACTAAAGGAAGGGTGGGGGAGGTAGAGAAGTGGCCTAAATTATCATTGGAGTGGGCGCGTGAAACACTTACTATTCTGTTATCACTGGACATTGACTAGCCACCATGTTGCAGGAAGATTGTTGTAAATCCTGCCGACTTTGCGGCAGGCTGCCACAAAAGATCAATGCCTGTGTGTGCAAATTAACTGCGTAAATACGAGGCAAGCACAGTGAAGCAAGGACAGGGTAGCAAGGACAGATAACTGTTTGCTCTGAGCTAAGCAGTTTGCAAACAATAAATTACGTGCCAGCAACTTCGGTAAAAAACACACGTACGCATAATTAAGAACTTTAACCGAAATAATATTGCTGATTATTTAATGATGCATCCATATCTCATCCCAGCAAAATCAAGGTCTGTAGAAATACAGACAATATGACTTTCAATACCCACCCCCTTCCGCAAACCAGGGTTGCACGATATGGACAAAATATTGATATTAAAACTTTACTACTACATATTGCGACTGTGATGCCTCACTTATCCTCACTTCTCTGGAAAAAGGTTGAATAATTGAAGTTTCATAATGTACATTCAGTCCATATATGGAAACCATATAAAATAGTTTTTGTGATGTCACAAAGCCAGCACATTTACATATATGTCTCCAGCCATTTAGCCCCACCCATTCATGCTGGCTTTTGAATGAACTGCAAGGCAGTCAGTCATTTACATATCATTCTTAAAGGCACGGTAACAAACAACAGCCTGTTTAATTCTATGGGATAAACAGAAGTTGGAAAATATTAATGTAAGAATAAATGATTAATTATTTATTCGATTTTTTGTACACAAACCTATCAAACATCAGGGCAAACGAACAGGAGGAAATTATAGAATATGGGTTCTTTAAAAACACCTAGAACAATTAAGGGTTAAAGACTGGTCAAAATGATTTGACTTCTGTTGGATTGCATGAAGGCCTCGATTAATCAAAACACCCAATGTTCCATCAAAAATCCTGTGGCTAGAGGCTTATTTGCATATTGCATATTGCAGTACCTTTTGGTAGTAGAAAAGGAATTGCGGCCAGTACAGTATCAGCGTTTATCCCAGACATTTATGTGAATTACGCTTATTGTAAGTAGAGGGAACTCTTTTAAGACATTACGTTATAAAAGGTTTGCATAGCAATCCTTTGGCATTGCGATTGCAATGCCTTTTAGTATACTAATAGATCCATATTATCACTTGTGGAATTGTGAAATTGAAAAAGGCTTAAAATATGTAAATATTTGCTGCCCTGTTCACATAACCCACATATGAAAACTGGGCTGTAAAAACAGCCCGTTTCAAAAATCTGTATTTGTGCCCATTCATGCTAAAGTTCTAAAGAGTGTTTCAGCCCCAGACTCTTGAATGAGCAGCCAATCCAAAAGAGACCATTTACATGTATCAGCCTTAAAGGCACAGTAATGAAAACAGCTTGTTTAATTCTGTGGTTGGAAAATGGTCATGTAACAATGAATCATGATTATTTTTGGTACACAAACCCATCAAACATCACCTCGGCTGATCAGTGCCTTTAATGGTTAAAATTTTTAATAATTAGACTTTTGTTGGATTATATGAGGACCATGAGCCATCAGAACACCCAGTAACACCCGGAGCTGTGATTAGGCACTTTGTCAGAAACTGTGATTGATTTGAAGCTTATTTGCATATATATTGTGAAAACAATTAACAGACGATATATTGTGTAGCCCTAGGAGAGTAAGCAGCCTAATAAGATAAGATAAACCTTTATTAGTCCTTCATTTACATTTACTGCATTTAGCAGATGATTTTATCCAAATCGACTTCCATTCCCTAACTACAGGGGGCAGTCTCCATGGAGCAACTTGGGGTTAAGGGTCTTGCTCAGGGACTCAGTGGTGATTTGCTGAAGGTAGGATTCGAACCCATGACCTCTTGGACAAGTATCCTACCCACTAGACCACCATCACCCACGACAAGTGGGAAATTTGCATTGTTATGGCAGAAAGTGGGCAGTACAAAGGTAAGAGCAACAAAACAATAGAATAAAAGCTAAACACAAGAAGATAAAATAAGTATGCTTTAATACAAAAAAATTTAATATAGACATTCTACATACAGTCTACGCAAACTCTGTTCACCATCAAATTCCACATAAAGCTGTGTTACAGGCTATAAAAGTCATCACACTACATGTACTTTCCCACTGCAAGAAATAGTTTCAGTACGGTGCAAAAGTCTTAGGCATCTGCAAAAATAATATTCATAACCTGTTTAGATGAACCTGCGAGTGATGGTGAGGTGTCTGGAGAGTCGTTCATCTTCGAATAAAATGCCCCTTCTCGCCTTATTAGTGTTATAAAAGCGGAGTCTTCTAGTAGTGAGGTATTGAGGCGCCATCTTGTTAGGATTTTGGTATGTGTTTGAGTATGTATGGACAGAGATACAGGGACTTGATCACTAATGACAACTGGGTGAATTGTGTTATCTGAAATATTGGGTATAAGCAAGTTACTGACAATAAATAGGTAAATTCTTGATGAACATTGCTGAGCTGAGGATGAGTATTCCTTTAAACAAGGGTTTCTCATTCTCCAGCTGTCGCTAAGGCCCTAGTCGTCCATGTACTGTTTTATTACATTGGTAGAGTGCCAGTTACTTGAGTTGCCAGAGGTGCTTGAGCACTCGATTGTTGGGTTGATAACTGTATTAAAATCTCCTGCTATAATAAGGTTACTTGAATTGGACAGTGTGGAAAAGAAATCGTGAAAGAAAACTGGGTCATCGCTGTTTGTGCCATATATGTTTGCAAGAGTGTATGTTGTATGATTGATAGATGCGGTAACGAATGATGACGAGTCTTCCATCTGGATCGATAATTGATTTGGTAATTATAAACTGACTGTTTTTGTTTATTATAATTGAGACACCTCTTTGCTTACTGTTGTATGTTGAGAATATTCTATCGAATTGTTTGAATTTAAGATGCTGTGATTCTGCGTTGTTTAAATGTGTTTCTTGTAGGAAGCATATGTCAGCCTTTAATTTGATCAGATGGTTAATTATTTTGATTCTTTTAAATTGAGTGCGGAAACCGCGTATATTCCATGTAATTATGTTGAGTGTTTGCATGTTAAGTGTGTCTAGGTTATGGATTAGCTGTGTGCAGATATTTGTGATAGTTCTAGATACTTCAGGCATGGACACAAAGTTGACAAGCAGACAAAAGACAAGAGGACATGACACACACAAGGGACATTGACAGACATAACAACATAGCATAGATACAACAAGACAGATACACTGGTGGAGTGTTAATATGAGAGTTGCAGGGGAGGAAAAAAAGTGGAAGAGAGAGAGAGAGAAAATAAATAAATAACAAAAAAAAGGGAAGCAATCATAAAGAACAGAAGGGAGAGGGAGAATTTATGGTATTGGTTGGGCGAGAAAGCAAAAAAGAAGGGGAAAGGAACAAAAATAATATTTAGAATGTGTGAGTGCGAGAGAGAGAGAGAACCAGCCTTAATAGCCTACTGGAAAAAAAAAGGCGACAATGGGTTAACAGAATTTGTTGGTCATTCAGATGTGTTAACAAGTTAAAATCACTGCTACAGCAATACAGGCTAATCTATAAATCATCAGAAAAGTAGATCTGGGACTTCGGAATAATGTGGCGCGCTTGTTGTTTGCACGGTTTTCTTTTAAAATCGTGGGAACTGATTGTTCATTCCATAGTTTGTGTTCTTGAGTAATTTCCCTTTGCTTTGAACCAATTCTTTCTGTTGATAATGTTCGATGCTTTCTACAATATCTATCATACCTGGTAAGAACATTGCATAGTTGCACATCATAGCAAAAATAATGCACACAATAATATACACAAGACATACACAAACAAATTTATAAGACAAATCAAAATTATATAAGTTTCTAGTAGTCTTTGAAGACAAAGAAAAAAAAACACAAATAAAATTTCAAAATTCAAACACGCAAACAAATTTCACACAACAAATCAAAATAAATGTTTTGCATTTTCTACACCCTTGTATGTGTATCTAAGTGTAAGTCGGTTTGTCACCGGAAGTGGAGGGTAGTTAACACTGCTGAGGGCGCCGGAGCACCACACCCCCCCGGGGGCACAAGACACAAGGACCCACGGCCACATGTCCCAGACACATGGGGAACCCCTTAGACCCTCTTTGACCACTCACATGGCACAGGTCAGGTCCAGGGCCGCAGGGCCCTGGCCACGAGAGGCCTGCGCCCCACCCTGGTGGAGTGCCATCTGTGGGACAATAAGAGGAAGACCCGTAGATAGAGCTCCCTTCCCTCCAGGGGATGGACACCAGGTGGCCTAAGTGAAGGAGGTCCCTTAGCCTGGCCCAGGACTGACCCTCCAGACGGGCCCAGAGCATCCCAGAAATCCCTGGACCACCTATCAGGGCCCCATCCTGAGGGGAGGCCGCTCTTTCCTGCCAAGATTTCACGTAACAACCCCAGGGCTGATCTTTTCCAGGGGCGAGGTATAGGTGGGGCCCTTTGGCTTATATTACCCCCCTGACCCTAGTAAGTATGTGTATGTGCCTGCTTTAAAGTGTAGTGTGTGAGTGTCTAAGATGCATTAAAATTGTGGATGCATTTATGGCATGGTATGGGGGCCCCACCGTTGGCAGACGGGGGAGTCTCCCATACCCATCCTGACTCCATAAGGCCCTAGTGTAATATGGATTGTATGTATGACTAAGGTGCATTAAAATAAGGTGGAAATCTGCTAACGGCAGGCACCGACCCGCCCCACCAGAGAAACAGGCCCAGGTGGACACTCTCACGCCGAGTTCTATCTGCATGAACATACGAAAAGCCAGTAATGTCAATGGCAGAGTCAGGAATGCGCCCATGCTGCCATGTTTCAGTAAAGCACATCAAACTGCACTCACGAAATTCTCTGTTGTGTCTGACCCGTGCCGTAAGCTCGTAAAAACCAGATGGGAGGCATGGTTTGTATCTCCTACTCTGCTCACCAAGCTGTTTCCCATTCCTTGCTGCTCTTTTCCCATGCACCTTTGTTCCTCCATGGCATCGTCTCTAGGTCTTTCCCCCCCTGTAACTCTGCAGGGATGTTCGAGAGGACCGTACTATACTCCGGAGCAACCTGTGAGATCAGCTGGTCCCGCGTGTAGAAAAAAAAGACACTGTAGATAAAAGGTCACTGTAGAAAAAAGGTCACTGCCGCTAGTTGTGTTAGAATTAGCAGCATGCCAGCCAAAACAAAGGCTCGTACACAAAAGAAAGGTTGAAATAACTCTCTCTACCTGCATGTTTAGAGATGGCACAGCTTACTAATACTAAATAACATGAAAACTGGGAAAAGCTTTTGTTTGGTAAAATAATATCAAACAAATATCAATACTTACCAATACTAACTAATACTAAGCAATACTAACCCTAACCCTAAACTGTATCAATATAATACGGTGCTAAGAAATACTGCAACATTTCACTGTACCATTTTTTTTCCCACTTCTAATTTCAGCTCATTAGAAAATTCCTGTTGAATAGAGATACTGTTGAAGTACTTGCGATTATTTTTTTTAGAGATCCCACGCTGATCAAGCAGCTGCAGATCAGGAGTCATTGAGAAGACCCTACTGAACTGGAGAAGAATAGAATAATCAGAGTTAGAAAACAGATTTGAAGATTTTATATGTTATATTTCTAATTCAGTCATATTTATCCCTGAATCATTCTACCGTACTTTCACTCCCTGAATAAGGTCTCCGTGACCTATTCCACAAGGCCATACGCTTTCAAACATTGGCTACACTCAAACATCAACACTCTCGCATCAACACTCTTACATCAACATTTAAACATCAATACTCTCGCATCAACACTTCCACATCAACATTTAAACATCAACACTCCTACATCAACACTCTCACACCAACATTTAAACATCAACACTCCCACATCAACATTTAAACATCAACACTCCTACATCAACACTCTCACACCAACATTTAAACATCAACACTCCTACATCAACACTCTCACACCAACATTTAAACATCAACACTCCTACATCAACATTTAAACATCAACACTCCTACATCAACACTCTCACATCAACATTTAAACAGTGCTACTTTAGACACACCTCAGATGATTCTGACCTGATACATCACCTGTCTTAACTTCCTCTCCCTTTCTCTACTTCTCTTGCTCAGCCTTTATTTGTTAGAAGTTGTCTTGTACTGCATTTCTAAAAATTTCTCTCTACAATAATTCTTAAAAAAAAAACTCCTGTTCCAGTGTCCAAATTTGATTGGTCACCAGTGCCTAAAAGTAAATAGGTTACATTTAAAACCAAGTGTCATTCAGGTCAAATGCATACTTCTAATTTTCACCATCCAGAAAAGACTGAAGTGGTACGTTAATTAGTATTTTGTGTTTGTTTCTGATTACTAGTTCCATTGTAAGATGCATGTTCAGTGGTAGTGCATTCTGATATTTCTGGTGAACTGTTGTGTCGTACCTGTACTGGCGGGGGTGTAGATGCTCTTGTCTGTCTGGATGAATATGTA
>JBBJLS010018719.1:0-15294 GCA_037577275.1 Bryconaethiops microstoma
TACAGAATGAATGGGCACAAATTCCCACAGAAACTCCAAAATCTTGTGGAAAGCCTTCCAAGAAGAGTGGAAGTTGTTCTAGTGGCACAGGGAGGACCTACACCATATTAAAGTCTATGAATTTAAATACAATGTTATCAAAATCCCTGTTGGTGTAATGCTCAGGTGTCCCAACACAGTTATTCATAGTGTGTGCAAATGCATGATCCTACATCCACTTAATAACTGAAGCAATTTATGATGTGTAAAAAAAAAAAAGAAAAATAGGAAACCTGCCAAACTACACATAACACCTTTGTGCTGTATCGGTTTTTATGCTGTTCTCAACAACCCTGAGCAAATTGCCATTCATCATTTCTCATGTAGACATCTCACATTATTTTTAAACTACAGAAATATAAAACCGTATTTTTGTATTTTAAATAGATATTTTAAGCACCTAGAATTAAACTGGACGTCATTAATTTCACTGCGATTTGCTGAAATAAATTGTTTTATATTGTTTTGAGATATTGCATTAACAAAACCAGGTAACAGACATGACTGAGCACCATATTGTTATTTGTAATGAATGTTGCCTGTGTAGCTGGCTATGGTGGTCCAGTCTGATTTGGAAAAATTACACAGACTACAAAAATCTGAACAGAAAATTTACACACGGCAGAATCTCTCCTGTGGTAAAAACAATCCAGAAAGAATAGTACTTGAGATTATGCCTAAATTTGAAGGTTGAAGTGTTTTATTTGACCTTTTCGGACAGACACTCCAGCAGGTTCTGAGTGAAGACACTCATGCTACGGTAGAAGCTGAGCTGTTCAGCAGCAGAGTGGTTCTCCAGATTCTCCAAACAGCTTCTGGCGCTCTCCATGTCTTGCTGCATCCTCTGGAGCTCAGCCTCCCGTGCCCTGTGGACCGACTTTAGAGATTCCAGTCTAGAAAAGTGCAAAGAAAAAAGGGATTGTCTGTAAAGAACATTCATTGACTTAATTTCAAAGCATTACTCATCGAGTAAGTCACTCAATGGTTTGGGCTTTAAATACATTTCTAATATGTTTGATGTGTATAATCCTGGTAGGTCTCTTAGATCTGCAGGAGCTGCTCAGCTAGAGATAAAACGAGCCGAAACTAAACATGATGAAATGGCATTTAGTCACTGTGCTGCTGGAATCATCTGCACCAGCTGTAGCTGCACCTCCATCTTATCTTTAACATCTTCGCTTCCATTGCACATTTAATCTTTTTTAATTCTATGTAATCTTTTATTTATTTTTTTACTTCCTATTATTTTTATGTTTACTATTTTATTCTACATTCTATAAAGCACACTGAATAACCTTTGTGTATGATGATGGGCTACATAAATAAACTTGACTTGGCTTAAACATGTAGTTATCTAGAATATGGTCTGCTGTTGATAAATTAATAAGAAATCCAAAGCTATCAAACGGAAGACCCAGACATCAACTAAGAAACCATATGTACTTATTCAATTCAGTCTTTTTGCTTTCAGCCCTTGTCATTATTACTTAGAAAACCCAAATTCTAGTTGGACACCCTTATGAAACACTTAAATGCAGGTTCATGCAAAAATTGTGCTTTTAATAATGAACATTTTATATGCTCCCGAAAGATCTTGCAAGGACTTACTTTAAAGTGATTCGTTTCTTGATGATATCAATGCTGACAGGTGGGAGTGTTTCAGGGATGTCAATCATTTTCTTCTGCCTGAGAGGCCTCAAATGGCCTCTGCTTTGCTTCTGAGGAGGAAAGCAAGACAATAATGCGTTTCAATTCTTTGAAAAATAAACTTATAGCAAAGCTAGTACCACCTTACAACAAGACCACCCCTTGTAAAGGGTTTATGAAAAGTTTAAAATGAGTTACTAATAGTTATTTAAACCATTTAAATCATTAATAAGCAGTTAGCTTGAATGAAGCAGGCACCAGCGTCATATCTGAGGCATATACTCGACTGATTGAGAAGACAAGGTAAGATAAGTTACTACCTAGATGTGAGCTATTAACAAAGTTAATGAATGTGGACTCACAATCTGGCAAGTATAAGGTTACCACTGTCCTTTCTATATATGTGTTATAATGCTTATTATGTTTAAAATGCTTACAACCTAATTAATAATGATACAATAGTTTTAAACCTTTCATAATGTATAAGGACAGTTCTACTGTACTGTGACATCACCTCTGCTACCTCTAAACAACATTCACCTGGTGTCTTTTAACTCCTTTCCCAATTTGCTGCTCCTCCCAGAGGTGTTGGTCATCCTCCTTTTGGCTATCAGAACTGCTCTCTTCACTTCCACTCACACCTACACATAAAAACACAAAACAGATATACCACACACATCAATAGATGTTTACATATAAACAGCTATATGTTTTTTGAAGTTCAATGGCAATTTGACATGAAATGCCAGTCTGTGTATACTGCTGTACAGGGGGTCCAAGGTATACGGCACAGTTCCGTTCCTATGACAGTGACGTAATCTGAATTTTGGTGTTGAAACACACTGAAGCCTAAGTCTCTTACCTATCCTAACACAGTTGTAAAATCATAATCTAGAACATAAAAACACAACTAAATCACATAAAAAGGAAAAGGACTAATAACATAACATAAAAGGAAATTAACAGTGAAAAAAGGCGTAGGTAAGTATACTGTGGAAGCCAACTCACTCATATGCCGCGTTGCTGCGTATTTTTCCACCACGTGCAACCAAACTAGTTCGCCCAAGTAGTCTGCAAGTATGATGCTAACGACGTAAGCCGAAACACTCATGTCTCAATTTTTAAACATTTTTATGAGAGTGAGCATCGTAAACTCGAAACTTCGCATGTCGAGACTGTCCTAACCTGAGGGCCCCCCCATATATCATTTTCCATGTCTTACCCATTTTCTCAGTCATTCGTTCTCTAAGAGTTTGGAATTTGGGTGCAAACTGGATTCTGCGTTCATGATCGTCTGGGTCATCATCACTGTCGCAAGCCCTATCGCTCTGGTCCCCCCTACTGTCTTCAGAGCCCGGAGTGCTTTCCCGGTCCCCTTCCAGAGGAATGTAATCTTGCCGGGCCCTGGCTCTCCTCCTCTGCTCCTTAGCAGCTCGGATCTTCTTGGCATCAGGGATGTTAACTGCAGATAACACACCATGTTATTTACCTATTTCGTAATCCCTGGGGATGCTAGAAATGGGACTGGATTGAGTACCTGTCTCTGCTTTTGAAGAAGAGTTAGAATAGCTGGAAGATGTAGACTTAATTTCACTGTCGCTGTCTGGAGGAACATCCTCAGCAGAACTGGCACCACTGCTATCTGAGGGCTCATTAAGATCCACATCTTTTTCACCTAAAAAAAAAAATTCTGTGGATTGTGCAAAGAAGCCAAAACAGCATACTTTTCTGTAGAACAACTAAAATGAACATAGCATACCTTGTGGTGCAGGTGTCAACTTGATGTGTGATTCTTCCTTTTTGCGAGTCTGGAAAATGACAGCTTTACTGACTGACTTTCTGACCTTAAAGTCACATTCCTCAGTATCTGTAGAGAAGAGAAAAAGTAAAATGAAGTAAAAGTGGCCTTGTGGTTAGGGAGTAGTCCCTGTGATCAGAAGGTCATGGGTTCGAACACCAGGACTGCCAGTGGCAGCACTGAGGTACCCTTGAGCAAAGTACCGTTCCCACACACTGCTCCCCAAGTGTTCCAACATTGGTGGCTGCCCTCTGCTTTACTTAGTGAATGGGTTAAATGCAGAAAAAGAATTTCATATTTCACAGAATGACCTTATTAAGAGCAGACACTGGGCTTAAGCAAGAACCAGTCACAGAGAGATTTGCTCTTAAGTAGCTTGTCCAATCATTTCAAAAGAGTATCATCTTGAAATCCCAAGCGAGGCTGAGGTGGGAAAATTCTGGAATCAGATTGTATGGATGAAGGATGGTGAAAGTGGAAAATAAATATTTCTATTTCCATATAACGTTACAATACTAGAAATGTGCACGGTTGATGGGGAGGGATTGTTCTGGGATTATGAATAAATAAATCGGGTTTTCATACTGGGTGAGTAACAGTGGTCTGCCTCAAATAAGCTAATTAGCTAAGGTAACATGCTTCCGGCCGGGTGCTGATTGTTTTTAGTAATTCTGAGGAATATTTTCACTGTTTTTTGAACTGCCTGACATTAGCCAGAGTAACCTCCTTATGTCTAGTTGGCAAAAAAGGCCTGCTTTTTCTGCTGGCACCGTCATGTCCTTATCAACATCCTTGGTAACAAACTTGTGTTTTATTACAGTAAAGTATATATACTTACTCATATTTGAGCAAAACCATCTTATGTTATTCAGGTTAGAAATTTTTTTTTTTTTTTACTAAACTGTTGTCCAAAATAAAATACTGGCATCTCAATTGATTGACCAAGTACTCCAGTATAAATTAAAACAAATATTTATTTTCAAGTAACTTTGATTTCACAGTCCCCCACCCATACAATCTGAATCCAGAATTTCCACGCTTCTGCCTCGCTTTGGATTTCAAGATCGCAGTGACCACGCAAAATTATTCAGAGTAATTATTAATAAGTTAGAGAGTCACTCAGAGCCTTCTTATGACTCATGGACACCATCCACCAAAGCTAAACACACACAAATACACAGCTGGTAACTTGGATTCTCATGAATTCATGCTGTGTCAAATTCTAATCCAACCACCAACGTGTTGTTGCAGAAACAGATTCTACAGAGCAGGAGATAATTTTTTTAATCTTTACTTTTCCAGTTCTAGTGAGCCTGCACCCATTTCCTCAGGGCTCTCCGGAGTGGCTGATTACAGTGAAATCAAAAGTGGTCTTCTGCCGTTTTAGCCCTTCTGCCTCAGGGTTCTATGTGTGTTTTTGATCACTGTTGTAAAGTGTGGTCAATTTCAAGATACACTACATGGACAAAAGTACTGAGATGCCTGGTCATTAGACTAACAGGGATTTTAACGACATTGCATGCAAATACAAAGACTTTAATATGGAATCAGTCCCCCACTTTACAGCTATAACAGCTTCCACAAGATTCTAGTGAAGGGCAATCTTAAATCTTCAGCATACAAAGACATTTTGGACAACAGCTGTCAAACACCAAACTAAGATATCAGGTGATTTGGTCATGTTCAGTGGTCAATCAAAATATCAACACAAGAACTGCCTTTTCACTCCTCACCCCGTCCAAGGTGGTGAGAAAACTGGGCGTTATGATTCACAACCAGCTAGTTTTCTCTGACCACATTGCCCATTTCTCCCAGCCACAAAATCCTCTTGTTTTGACAAAATGTACTGCTTAAGAACAAAACAAGTGACCTATAAGATTTGAGCAAGTGACCGACAATGACAGCAGTTCAGAAATACACTATATGGATAAAAGTATGTGGACAAACTTGTTTTTCAGGGTTTGGGCTAAGCCCCTTACTTACTCTTAATGCTTAAGCTTACCAAGACATTTTTGGGCAATGTCATGCTTCCAACTTTGTGGACACACTTTGGGGAAGAACCTTTTACAGCATGACTGTAGTGTATAAAGCAAGCTCCATAAAGACATGGTTGGATGAGTTCAGTGTGGAAGAACTTGACTGGCCCGCACAGAGCCCTGACCTCAACCCCATCCAACACCTTTGGGCTGAGCTGGAACGGAGAATGTGAGGCAGGCCTTCTCGTCCAACATCAGTGCCTGAACTCATAAATGCTCTATAGAAGGAATGGGCACAAATTACCACAGAAACACTCCAAAATCTTGTGGAAAGCGTTCTAAGAAGAGTGGAAGCTGTTATAGCTGCAAAGAGGCCAACCCCTATATTAAATCCTAGGTACTTGAATACACTATCATTAAAGTGTATATATACTTTGTGTTTATTTTTTGATCAAATAAAATAATTTTCCATTACTCTCGCACCGATCGTTTGACAACTTTCTTTCATTGAAGTCTGAAAGATGTTAGTCACTGGTTCAGTTGAAGGGTCTTTATCCCAGTTCTCCTGAGAGGAGGTTCGGGTCCAGCTGTAAGGAGACTCACCCTCTCTGTCTTCCTTGAAGCTTAGTGTGTGACTCTGGGCCGAATCTGTGCTCCTCTGGGCTGGGGCTGTAGGTGCGGGGGTGTCGTCCGGATCTTCCTGCCACCTGGAGGGGGACTCGGGGGCCTGCTGTTGTTGTGGAGGAGGTGTTGAATTTGTCTTCGAGCTGCAGGATATCCCTCTCCGAGGAGCACTCAACAGCTTCGAGCCGAGGAGAGACGGGTCCGCTCCATTACTGTCTCCACCCTCCTCCTCTTCTCCGGACTCGTCTCTGCGAGGTCTGAAGTTCCTCCTGGTCGTCTTTTTAAACATCTCACCTCAAGTCAAACATCAAAACAGCACAGCATGGAGAACAGTCCACATCCGGATCTCTCCCAGGATTCAAAATAAAAGTCTTAAGAGACCGCTCGTGAAATATTTAGACCCCTTCCTCAAAAGGTTTAGTGTGTTTGGTGGCTCTTCCGAGTATTTTTTAAAAAACATTTTATCATAATTGTGAGATGTATACGTAATCAAACATGTTTATATAACTTGAACAAGAGTAAGGGACCAGTTCCGAATAAATATAGAATATAATATTGTAAAAAAAAAAAAAAGAAATATCATTATTATAAGTGTAATAATAAACATAATTATTGTGCTTGGATTTATTTGGAGACATGAGACAACTGTAAAAGCAATTAGCTAAAATGGGTCTCAAATGGACTCCACAGAAGCGAATCGGCCCTCTTCCACCTTCACTCTTCTCAGGTGTGTGTGTCTGATAGCGCCAAAGGCGTGGTTCTCATTTAATTCCCCAAAAGGTGACAAGTTTGCATTCCTGTAAGTATCTACGCGGCCCTAGGCTCACTAGCTGTTTGCAAGTTGTTAGCTAAAGCAATGATGGTTCCCTGCATAGAAAATATTAACAATGTAGTTTGATAGCTAGCTCTGTAGGTAACTTAAAAGTATAAGCACAAAAATCTAATTAACTGTTAAATATCTGTTATTTTTACCCTCTAAAGCTCTGACAGCAGTGAATGAACAGGTTGCTAACGTAACCGATGTGAATTCTTTGTTCCTCCGTGAAAATGAATCGGATGTAAACTCTCCCCAAGCTCTCCTGCGCCCCACACTTTGAGAATCACTGCTCTAAATCAACAAATCACTGAATTTAATTGATTCTGATAAGGCTCTCAACAAGGAAGTGACGTCGTTAGTGAAGGCCCGCCTTGATGACTGTCTGACAGTTGGGAATCGTCAGTTGAGCTTTTCTCTCTAACATGCAATGCAATTGCCGGGGGCGCTATTGTATTTGAATAAAGAGGCACAAAACCCATGGCAATACGAAATGCAATTCAGTGCCTTGTTATTCTATTTATTATTATTAAAATATTTAAAAATGAAGTAAGGATTGCATCAGCACTTTGCACATTGAATTGCCAGTTGCAAATTGTAATTTCAAATAACGTGCTCTGACTGAATATTGAATTGCCAATTGCAAAATGAACTGCCATTTGAAGGCCACATTCAGAGGTGGAGTTGGTGCAGCTCTTCACAGTATACAAAGGGGGGAAAGCAGTTCACAGAGAATGTAAAAAAGTATAGAAGGCTTTCCACAAGATTTTTTTGTGTGTTTCTGTGGGAATTTGTGCCCATTCATTCTGTAATCTCTTTATAAGGTCAGGCACTGATGTTGGACGAGAAGGTCTGGCTCGCAGTCTTGTTCCAGTTCATCCCAAAGGCGCTGAATGTTGTTGAGGTCAGGGCTCTGTGCGGCCAGTCAAGTTCTTCCACAGCAAACTCATCCAACCATGTCTTCATGAAGCGTTTTTTTTTGTGCACTGGGGTACAGTCATGCTGTAATCAAAAAGGTTCTTCCCCAAACTGTGTCCACAAAGTTAGAAGCATGACAATGCCCAAAATGTCTTGGTAAGTTGAAGCATTAAGACTGACTTTCACTGTAAGTAAGGGGCCTAGCCCAAACCCTGAAAAACAGGTTTGTCCAAATACTTTTATCCGTATAGTGTATTTCTGAACTACTGTCATTGTCGATCACCTGCTCAGATCTTATAGGTCACCTGTTTTGCTCTTTAGCAGTACATTTGGTCAAAACAAGAGGAGTTTGTGTCTCTTGTTAGTCATAAAATTATGGATATCTATTATGCAGTCCTTCTGTGGTGAATTTCATCAATGCTACCTCTAATAGTCCAGCAGATGGCACTGAAGTCACTGTTCATGTTCCGCCAATACTATTAAAAGAAAAACTTTATATATTTGTTCACACAAATGAAATAAACTTTCCATGAATTAGGACAGCATTTTCAGAAAACTTGTTCATTTTAAAATCTTAGGTCTAAATAACCACAACCAAACCAGCTTGGTTTATAAAGTTTAATTTTTATTTGTGCTACATAATTTTTAAACAGAGAGTAAAAACCTGTCCCCAAGACTTTTTGCAGACCACAGTTGAGTATTAGCAAAACACATAAGTGGCCCAAATCTATTCCAGACCTCAATGGACAATCACACAGCCTCAAACAAGCACAAAGAAATGTTTATCAGAGTTGTGAGTTTTGAATTCAAGCAGCTGTCAAAGCAGGGAAAAAACTAACAAAAAACAAACACCAAACTAAGATATCAGGTGACTTGGTCATGTTCAGTGGTCAATCATTACATCAATATAAGTACTCTTCACTCCTCACCCCATCCAAGGTGATGAGCTGGGCTGGGCGATATGATTGACAACCAGCTAGTTTTCTCTGACCACATTGCATCTTTCTCCCGACCATGTAGCTTCGGCTTATATAACCAGGAAAATCAGGCCATACCTGATTCAGTATACCACCCAACTCCTGATAAAAACCAAGGTTATGTCTCACCTCGATTACTGCAATGCCCTCCATGTGGGTCTTCCAGCTTGCGTGGTAAGACCCTTAAAGCTGGTTCAGAACGAAGAAGCTGAATTTTAACCAAGCCAAAAGGTCACATGTTACCCCATTGCTGAGTGACATCTGGGTCAGCACCCAGCTACCTTAACCCTATCATTCAGCCTTACGTTCCTAATCGCTCCCTCCGCTCCTCCACGAAACATTGTCTGGCTCTACCATCCCTACACACGAGGCAAACCCAGTCCAAAAGTCCTCTTTTGTGGTTCCCCGCTGGTGGAATGAGCTGCCTAAGCTGATAAGAGTAGAATCCTTTAAAAAACATCCTGAAGACCTCATGTGTTCAGAGAGCATCTCTTCTCCCCTGCTTGCATTACTCCTACATAAAGATTCATGGTTCTCTGGTTCACACACTGTCCTGAAACTTAAATGTGTCCTCATATTGTTAGTCGCTTTGGATTAAACCGTCTACCAAATGATTGTAATACAATGTAATGCAGCAGAGATACTAAGAACATGCTCACATCCACTAAATAAGCAAGTTAAAACTATAAAACATGGTCCTAAACAAGTGTTGTGCAGTACCATGCCCTACTAAAAACATGCTTGAGAGAAAAACTAATTAGAAGTGCCAATATTACTACGTTTAATTCAGTATTCTACATTAAGAAAGTACTTTCAGTTCAAGTCACAATGTAACAACCAAATTAGTGCTTTTTGTCTATTCTTCAGTAAGAACTGACAACCAAATGTGACCAAACCAGTGTTAACAGCATTATGAAAATGATGAAAGTGAGTAGATATTTTTCCAAACATTATTTGATGGCATCCACAGACTACACACATTGCCCTCAAAAGTAAAATCCTACCAGTTTAAAATTGAAACCTCGATCTCCTTCATGTGGCAGTCTTTAGAGTTTGAGTAGTATTAGAAGTGAAAGCTACCATGAATTTCAGGGGCATGACCTGAACATTTCTGAGGTGTCGTTGACAACTGTGAGAAGCAATAAATGAGAACTGTAGGCGTAAGAGGGTAGTCATCCAAGTTTTAAATATCCCTGCAACAAGTTTCAAACACACCACCTGGAAAAAAAGAAATGCATGTCTGTTTTTTCCTGATTTATTTTTTATATTGGTCTAAAATGCAGCTAGTCATACTTTTCTACAGCAGATAGGGCACACAACAAAAGGCCAGGACAAACACAAACCAAGCAAAGGAATTTTTTTTGTCTCCAGTCTTACCCCATGTAAAGAGCGTTCAAACGAAACAAGAAATCACGACATGGACTAAATTGCTGCCAAAGTAAAACAGTATTTCTCATGCAGTTAATGTGTATTTTTCCTATATTTTAGAATGCGCTCTGCCGAACGAGTCGGTTCTTTGACTAAATTTGGGAAAATTTGGAGCCGTTTGGGCATAGACATAGAATATTACTAGACTGACCACAGACATAGAATATTACTAGACTAGATCATAGACATAGAATATTACAAGACACCGCATGACCTGCTGCATCGTACGTCAACGTTGCGAGAGGCAAGGCTGTCTAGTGAAGTAGTGGATAAAGATGCCTCACGCATGTTCTGCATGGGGCTGTACACTCCAAACCAGATCCTGAGGGATTACCTTTCATAGGTAAGGCTGAACAATTGCTTTGAATATATTTGTCCATTTTGAAATCTCGTTTTATAAACCTTAACCTTCGCTAAACCAGGCTAAGTTATCAAAGCTGTGCATTCCTGTGTTCAAGTCAGCCTCCAAACGTTTTGGCTAAATGTAGGCACTAACTATTAAGATTGTCATTAGCTCTTTAGTTAACTTTTCTCAAACTCTGGAGGTTTCCTAAAGAAATCCACACCTTAGTCCACCTAGCAAAGCTATGCAGCCTCCAAACAATGTTTGGGCTAAATGTATGCACTATAATACGGGATTTTATAGTGGCCAAATATAATCAAAACAATTGTTCAGCCTTACCAGGGTTCGTCATTCGACACACTTTGAGAAAGCTGTATTGTGATGTGTGCCGTGGTAGTTTGGTAACAAATGCTGAACCGGCATCATATGGTCAAAGCTACCACTTGCTGTCATTAAAACACAGTAGAGGTTTAATGATTCCTTCTGATTGGACAGTCAGGATGGCTAAAGTAGCGGAGCATGTTATCCGACAGTTAACATCAGGCAAAGCAGTCAGTGTATCTTTGATTGATCACTTTGTCCGGGCCACAGTTTGGAACTGACAACCATCATTTTATGCTCTTGTCTTTAGTAGTGTCGGTCTTCCACGAACTGAGGCTGCACCACATTGCCAAGGCTAAACACTCTTGCAGAGTGGCAACACACGTAAAAGCTGTTCCAGGGATTTTAGATCCAGTCCTGTATATATTTAATACCGAGCCACTATAGTGATAACACAGTAACCATTTAGTGTGAGAAAGGAATGAGTAAAATGTTTTCAGAAATTATTTAAGCCCACGTGTATACAATAAAAAGTTTGTATTTTTTAAATTTTTTATTGTGTTTATCAGAAAACCACGACTACCTGTATTAATTTACATGGTGCCACTCGCAGCATGGCTGACGCGCTGACATATCGTGTGAACTGGGAACAGTGAATGTGGTGTCTGCCCAATATGTCTATGCGTTTGGGAGCCAAATGAGCCGGATTTTCTTAGTGATCTGATCCAAATGACCCGACTCATTAAAAAGAGACGAAATTCCCATAACTAATCACGTGATAATGTAGTAGGAACTGCAGACTCGGGTTGAGCATATCTGGACTTTTCTTGTACTTTTATTTTAATTTCTCTTGGTTTTGAGAAATGATCGCCATTGGCGACTGAAATGAAAAAACTAGTCGCAAAATAAAAAAAATCTAGTCACATTGGCGACCATTTTAGTCGCCACCTGGAGCCCTGAATGGAGTAAAAAAGTGTGTAAAAAGGTTATTTGTTTCCTCCTTAGTTTGCTCTTCAATTGCTTCCCTCTCCCTCTTCATCATTGTCAGATGTCCATTGCTAGAGGAAAGGTATAGGGGGGAAAAAGTCAAATCAACAGACCTATCTGAATATCAAGCCCTAATGCTATAGCTGATTCCACTTATGTCTATACTGCTTAGTTTTTATGCTCAAGAGAAAATGCACAGCTCATAGTACACTGGGATGCATTTGCCTCTGCAAAATGGTCGGTATGTATGGGGGGTGGACAATATATGATATAATCATGAACAATCGTATTACATTGTGTTTTTCTGAATATATTGTGAACAGTGTGATGAGTCACATTTTATGGAGCGTCAAGAGTTATATGAACGCTAAAAAAGAGCCCTTGAAGAAACTTTCAAGCCTGATAAATGTGAGTTATAAGCCAGTTCAACAAGGTCCTTTACATTTAAGATCACTGACCAACTGCATGTTTTATTACAAAGAGATTGTAATTAGTCCTGTTTAACTGTATTTAATGCACCCAAAAAAGTGCAAAAAACACAGTTCATTCCACTGACCTGTCTAGAAGTAAGTCAGTTAGAAGTGAGTCAGATTACAAGTACCAGACATGTTTGTCATGTTATTAATTTATGCTTTTTGTTCGTCTGTACCAGCTGAAGTCAATGGAAGAGAAACAATTTGTCTGAGTCTGTCAATATAGCAATAGAGTGATTGAAATGAAAACACTACGACTGCTGACTACACGGTCAGCTCATTCATGTACAGAAACGAGGGGAAAGATAGTGTTACTCACTGTATAGTTTTTTTGTAGCTGCTGAATGATGGTGTTTCTATCTTTGTAAGACTCTTCATCTAGTCTATCAAGCTCTGCTACAGCTTTATCACATATCCACAAGAAAAACACACCCACTCTAAAAAGCTACTCAGAAAACCAGGAACAGATGAGAGATTTCTCAACTATGGTTGTGAGTGCAGTGTACCTCTTCTATGAGAGCACAGGCCTTCCTTGGGTTGTTCTGGATCTCGTAGTAGAAAACGGAGAATTTGAGGGTGAGACTCAGGCGAATGGGGTGTGCTGGGAGCATCTCAGCCTTGCTGATATCATATGCTTTTTGGTATGCAGTCTCGGAGTTGTATATGAATGCTAGGGAGCAAAGAAGGGAGGAAAGTCAACTGTAGATATAAATTGACAGTGTCTCCTTTTCTTTTGGTGCTGAGACACAAAGTCCTAAACCTTGACCGCATGTTGTTTAGTATGGACTAGTTGTGTTGTTTAACAGTTAGGCTATGGTTTAGTCACAAAACTAAACCTACATTGCAGATGAAAATACTAGATTTGTTTAGTCACCTCACCTGCTTCCTCAGGTCCCTCATCAGAAGCAATTTCAGCAAGATATCTGTAGTAGTCTCCCTTCATCCTCAGGTAGAAAACCTTGCTTTCCGCATTTGTGGAAACCTTAATTAAATATTTTTTTAGCAGCTCCTGTAAAAGACATAAAAGATTAAATTTAAAAAGCTAAAGGCACTTGATATAGAAGATGATAGACTTAAAAGAACTGAAAGTGGTATACTGAAATATGAGTATGATTATGCAAAACAGGATGAAGTACAGATGTTTATCAATGCAGTTTGTTCTCATGCACACAGTCCTCTTCAGCACTTGACCCAGCTTCTGTCCTAGATATAGAAACACTATGACCTTCTAACGTTGCACAAAGAACATGCAAACCTTCTTGATAATTTGGAAGTTGTCATTTGTATTCTGAATAACAGGCAAACACTCGTCAATGCTTTTTGTGGGTAAGAAGCACATTTTAAGGACAGGTATCTTAACCATATTTGCGATTCGGATATCGGCATTTTTGAATAATTACTACTTTCATATCTCAAAAAAATTTATACAGTTTATTTTATATGGAAATGTAGCTGAATTTATGTTAATATTTCTGTTACAAAATTAGTAAATTATATTTTTCTTAATAATTTAGCACAAAAATGCATTAAAAATAATATACTGCCACGAAATCTATATATTGTCACGTCTTCGCGGGGGTTTACTGTACTTTAATATACAGCTGCACACAGACATCCCCATCTCGCATACCAGGAGACGTAGTATGAAATTACTCAAATTAGGTACGCATTTGCGCTGTAATTACTGAAAACTGCCACGCAATTGCGTACCACATACGCCAATTTGTACTTGTGTACCAGTTTTGTCAATCCATGGTTATATATTCACACTGTGCCTAGGTGACAATGCAGCATACTGCATTTTAATACTAATTATATAGCAAAAATGATCAAGCAAGCATACAATGAGGGCAGATCATGTGAGAAACTCACACTCCTCAAAAGCATATTAAGTTGTGACTAGTGGAATAGCTTGTGGCTGCACCAACATGTCCCCGACCGTTGGCGCCAGAAGCATTTTAATGTAGGGGAAGCAGCACTCTATTTCTTGACTGTTGTCCAGGAGGGGAAAAGTGGGGAAACATCCCCCCCTGCTATAATGGTTCCAGTGCCCACACATTACCCATTACTGTCAGCGTAGAACGAAGCAGGCAGAACTCCACTGTGCCATTCTGAAGTCTTAAATGTTGCGCATGTATTATCCTGGATTGTCTACCTTAAATTAATGTTATGTTTATTAAACATGTATGAAAAACCTTAATGAAAAAAGAAACCATCGTATCATTTTGAGCCGATTTATAAATTGTTACCCCCTAGCATACCCTCACTCCATGCATATTCAGTCAACTTCACTGACCAAACAGTTGCACTTTTGGTAGTTGGTAGTTTCTGCATAATTTGTTAACCCCCTCTTTGCCCCATTCATTAATGGTCATGGCTGTCACAGGACCACCAGGGAGCAGGTATTATTTTTTGGTGGATCATCTTACACAACAGTCTATGTCTGAAAGTATGTACATACAATAGCGTGCAAAAGTCTTAGATGCCTGAGAAACCTGTTTAGCTGAGCAGTACAATTACCTTTTTAAAAGGTAACATTAGAATGTATACAAATAACATTAATCCAGTAAATAGTGATTGTGTTTAATAATTCCCAGACCTCTCCTCATGGACGCCCAGTTTTACAAGGTGGTTTTCATCAAATACTTGGTTCAACTAAGTCGATAATTTATTGGATTAAAGCAGGAGCTGCTGATGGAGTTTCACAATTCATGCAAAGTCTAGAGGCACTGAGGTGAAATCTGGATCTGAACCTGTGTTCATCTAACCAGCTCACAAAACTTCAAGTGCTTTTCACAAACAAAACAAGTCATGGTATTATTTATTGCTTTCTTGTTTGTTCACATTTATTCTAAAGTTGACTTGTGTATGTATGGGGTGGTGGTGGCCTAGTGGTAGGATACTTGCCTCTAGACCAAGAGGTCGTGGGTTCGAATCCTACCTTCAACA
>JBBJLS010018746.1:0-15293 GCA_037577275.1 Bryconaethiops microstoma
GTGTGTGTGTGTGTGTGTGTGTGTGTGTGTGTGTGTGTGTGTGTGTGTGTGTGTGTGTGTGTGTGTGTGTGTTGACAGGTCAGCTCGGAAAAAAATCCAGAGTGACAGAAACAGAGATATCAAGGCACAGGTCCTCAGACAGTGGTGAGGACACTTACACACACTTCTGTGCTTTCTGATGTACAGTACTGAGCAAAAGTCTCCTGAAAAAAATACAACTGAGAAAAACCTGTTTAGCTGAGCAGTATATGTTTTTAAAAGCGAATTAGAATTTGTATAAATAATATTAATACAGTAAATAGTGATGTTATGTTTGTGATTTTTGGCTTCCCTGTGTTTTCTTGTCTGTGTCATTGTTTACATTCTGCGTGTGCCTTTTTTTTATGTGTCTGAGCCATGTGTGTATGTTTTGGTTCTTGCTCTTCTCTCCTTTGCTCTTTTCTTCTTGTACTGTGTTTTTGTTTATTGGTTTATAAATCCAATTGTTAATAGCTTCACAAATCCAAGCAAAGGCTTGAGGCATCATAGAGAAATCTGGAACTGAACCTGTGTTCTCCTTACCAGCTCAAAAAGAAATTGAGTACTTTTTTACAAACAAAATGAATCTTGATATAATTTAATATCATTTAATATATTTAAAGCATTTATTTTAATGTTAACTTGTGTATTTACTGGCAGAAAGTCCCTCACTGCTCAGATAAATGGTTTTAAACAGTTTGTACAAAATCCTTAGACTTTTGCACAATACTGTGTGTGTGCAATGAGTTGTTGGGTTTGTTTGTGTTTGTTGAGGTTTTGTTGTGTTTACGTGACCAGTTGCAGATACTGGTCCTGTTCTGGTGATTGTGTTTGCTGCATTTCTGCTTGGCATCAGCCTGATGGGGGCATTGTGGTGCATCTACTCCTGCACAGGTACATCAGCAACACAATCTCTCTCTTTTATCCTTTATAAGACTATAAAATATAATGTGTAGTATTAATATGTAATATGTATAATATGTATTAATGTGTAATATGTATATATGGGCTGATTTAAAATTAATAATGAAATATTCTGAGCTGTCCTAAAATTTGAGCCTGTTTGAAAATTAAATTTAAAAATGTACTTTACTCTTTAAAGTGACAATTCACCAAAAATTTTATTTACTCATTTAGTCTAGGACATATTGGTCAAGACGTGTTTGGTACCTGATGTTTAGATCCTTAACTTTTCACTAGAGCTATGAGAGCCAATAAAACAACCAAGAGTAGAAGCTAAGGATGCATCAAAATTTTGGTCTAAAATAAAATATCAAAATATAACATTATTTGAATTTTAAGGATGAAAATGACAAAAAAAAAATCCTCTGTGTGTTTCCTTCGATCAGTAAAGCCGCCTCCAAAAAGTTTCACTGTAGCTTACACCCCTCAACTGTCTTTAGCTTACATGGGTTTTTAGTTTCAACTGATTTAATGAACACCTTGATCAAGATTCAAAACTCAATATTTACTATCTGTCACATATATAGTTATACAAGTACAGCATGTTGTGAAATGAGCTCCTGAGTCGACCCGTAAGACTGTGCAGTAAAGTTATAAAATCAATTAAATGAAAGAGAATAAAAATTTGGAAAAGATGGTTGTGGAATGGGTTTTTTGTGGTAGTTGTGCTGCCTGTGTCACGAGTAAGGCCTTTCTCCTCACACTGCTGGCAAGTACATACGCACCAGGAGTAGTTAAAGTGCTGCATCTTGTCTTTATTTTTCCCAACAAAGCAAAACCAAAACAAAACTGGCGTGAGAGCCTGAACTATAGACTATAAATCCACTAAGTAACACAGGAGAAAAACCTTGATGTGCGAGGGTTGACCGACAACTAAAACCTAAACACAAAATCCTCAAATACAAAAACACAAAAACTCCAACCACCAATAAGAAACACAAACACTGATTGTTAATATCACCCAAGTGTAACTAATAAACAATCAAACTTAAACAAGCTTGGCCTCTAGTGGCCACCCACCATCATAGCCCCTCACAGTCCACAGGGGTGGAGCCCCTTACCGGGAGCCCCTCTCTGTCCTCGGGGCCAAAGTCCCCTCCTGGGAGCCCTTCAGCGGGAAACCCTCGCTGTTCTTGAGGGCGGAGTCCCCTACCGGGAGCTCCTCTCTGTCCTCGGGGCCGAAGCCCCCTTCTGGGAGCCCTTCAGCAGGGAACCTCTCCTGGTTACCCCCACCAAAGCCCTCAGGGTCCCCAGTACTCCCCCGAAAAAAACCCCCCACCCAAAAAATAAATAAACTCCTGTGGCAGCTACGGGCCCCTCTGTGGCTACCTGCCCTGTTATGGGGGCCCCTATGTGGCTGCTACGGGCCCTTCTACGGGCTCCACTACTGTGGCTACTGGCCCCTCTGCTATGGCTATGGTTTCAGGCCCCACTACTGAGGCTATGGCTATGGGCCCCACTACTCTGGCTTCGGACCCCTCTGCTATGGCTATGGTTTCAGGCTCCACTACTGTGGCTACAGGCCCCTCCGCTATGACTATGGTCTCAGGCCCCACTACTGTGGCTGTGACTTTGGCTACAGGCCCCACTACTGTGGCTTCGGGCCCCTCTGCTACAGCTATGGTGTCAGGCCATGCTACTGTAGTTACGAGCCACTCCGCTATGGCCATGGTTTCAGGACCCACTACTGTGGCTACGAGCCTCTCTACTGTGGCTAACGGCTCCTCAGAGCACCCCTCTGTAAACCCTAACAAACCCTCTGGAGGCCCCTCTGTGGTTAACAGCCCCTCAAAAAGCCCCTCTGTGGCTAACAGCCCCTCAAAAAGCCCCTCTGTGGCTAACAGCCCCTCTACTGGGCTAAGCTGTTGGGCTAACGGGCTAAGCTGCTGGGCTACTATTGGCTTTAAGGGCTCAACTAAAAGGCCTAATGGCTCATCCAAAGGGCCCAAAAGGTCCACGGGCTCAGGGCTCTGGGCTGCCCTGACTACACTACCTGGGGCTGGTACACGAAGCTGGGAGGCAGGCATGGTAGGTTGCAGCCGTCTCCGAGGTGCCGGTACTGGTCTCCAGAGAGCGGCCTCGGTGAGCGTGACCTCGGCGCTGGTGAGCGTGGTCTCGGAGATCGGAAGCGTGTTCTTGACGCCCGCGAGTGTGGTCTGGGCGCTGGCAAATGTGGTCTGGGCGCTGGCGAGCATGGCTACTGAGGGCTGCTGGCCGAGATCAGCAACCAGATCAGCGACCCACCTCTCGAGCAGGTCCAACTGGAGCTGACTCCCCTCCATACGCACCTTCCGTGTCCCCTTTCCCAGCGGGAGGACCGAAAGAGCATTAGGGACTGAATCCCCCAAAGCCGGCTCCTTAGCTGGTGTGCTCAAGGCGAGCTCTCTCGCCCGCTTCCTCCTCACTGGTCTAGCGATTTGGCAAGGCACCAGCGGGAGGACCGGAAGAGCGCTAGGGGTGATCTCCCTCGTAGCCGGCTTCCAAGTCGGTGTGCTCAAGGTGGGCTTCACTGCCTGCTTCCTCCGGACTGGCTTAGGGGCTAGCCAGTCTGCCCCGGTGTAAGCCATGTCTCTCGCGATCCTTTTCTGGGAGAGTATTGAGAGCTCTCCCAAAAGCCACTCCTCTTCCTCAGGGGTGAGCTCCTAGCTCGCTGCGCCCCTTGTTGTATGGTCGGTCAATCTGTCACGAGTGAGGCCTTTCTCCTCACACTGCTGGCAAGCACACATGCACCAGGAGTAGTTAAAGTGTTGCATCTTGTCTTTATTTTTCCCAACAAAGCAAAACCAAAACGGCATGAGAGCCCGAACTATAGACTATAAATCCACTAAGTAACACAGGAGAAAAACCTCGGTGTGCGAGGGTTGACCGACAGCTAAAACCTAAATACAAAATCCTTAAATACAAAAACACAAAAACCCCAACCACCAATAAGTAACACAAACACTGATTGCTAATGTTACCCAGGTGTAACTAATAAACAATCAAACTTAAATAAGCGTGGCCACCATCATAGACCCCAGCCCTGACACGTGCTAGAAAAAAAACTCAGACTGCTACACTTAAGCATGTAGGAGTTATTTAATACTATTAAGCAAGATGTAATTAAAGCAAAATTAAATTAGTCCTTTCTTTTCTACTTCAGCATAAGAGTATAATAAAACAGTGAATAAAAACTAATAAATACAAACAGCATCAACAACAATTATTAATATAATTGTTTTCCTTGTTGTGTTGTTATTGTTATTGCTATTATTATTATTATTATTATTACACAGTAAAAGCACTTTTTTGTGTTTTCGCTAGGTGTGTGAATTTTGATGCATCACTTTTTGGCTTGTTCTATACCGACTGGCCTCATGCAACCGGCATGTCTAATAGACATGCAGGTTGTCTAATTCTGTATGTTCTCTATAGAAATGGCCAAAACGACACAGAACAGAGTGGATGCAATTAATTTTTAGTTTGAAAACCTGCGGGGTATTTTTTTTGCTATAATCTGTTTCTTTGTTTTTTTAATTATTACTGCATGAAAATTAATGTCAGATAACTGAGTGATATTGTTGCCAGGGAAACCAATGCCTGTGCATAGGGGCAGTTACCTGGAGACAACGGAACACAACTCTGGTCCCTGGAACCCCATGGCACAGCTGGAACAGACCAGCAGCTCTGTGTAGGGGTGAGTTTAGTCTAACAAGCCTCAGCAGTCTGGATTAAGCAGGTTTTCTGTGGGGCCCTGAAGGCGTAAAAGCATTAGCTCCAATTTAAGAGAGGTCACAAGTTTGATTCCTGGAGGTGCTGCAGCATTCTGAGGCCAGTAGTCCAGGAGAGCACAAGTGGCCTTGCTCTCTCTGGGTAGGTAGGGTCCCGAAGCAGAGCAGAGGGGCCCGAAGCCCTCTCTCTCCCATATCACTCAACACAACACTAATCACAAGAGGCATCTGTTAGCTGATAGCTGAATTGGTGGTTAGTGTTCTCCTCCAAGTGTGTTGAGCTGCACGATGAAATAGTGTTAGCGACACGGGTTACTGGTTTCAGACACTTACATTTGACCTCTGGTACGGTGGTAGAAAGTGGGGAACCTGCAAATTTACGGTCATCGGGTTCACAGGTAAGCGTATTACCCTCTAGGCTACTACCACCCAGCAAAGTTTTGGTGCTCTTTTCAAGTGGAAAAACATGGCCCCAGTTCCAAATTGGGGACCAGCACATGTGCAGTGGAAAAGGGGTGTGTGAGGCTTGAAGGAAGTATGCGCTAGCTTTCACCCTCCCAGTGTTCATGTTCAAGTCAGTGCTGATTGTCATTTCATCCATTCAAGGGCACAGAATTGAGAAGGGACAGTAGGGACATCATTTAATGGCTACTGAATTGTCCCTATCAATAAATTCAAACAAAAAAATTTAAATAAAACCACAGTGTAACCAAACGGTTATCATTTCTGTTTCTCTACTGCAAGACCTCAATTCCTTACCTGATATTGCTATAGGATTGACTGTGTCGTTTCTTCCTAATGTGTGATTGGATAAAACTGTATCTGACTCTAAGAAGCAGCAAAGCTCAATCCAGTAGTTGTGTAGATGCAGGCAAGAAAGAGAACGTCTTTATTCTAACAATTCTGTGCTCAAAAATATCGAACACAATGTGTTCGGTGTTGATTCAGTATTGTTGTACACCCTGTCCTTGTATTTATGATGTGGATATAGTTAACAATATTTTTTATGTTTAGATGTAAATACAAATTTCTAGATCATTGATTTGATAAAGTAACAGTACTTGTGAATTTCAAGGTTCCAGTCAGGTGAGAAATTAAAATAAAGAATGTATTGTGTTCTGTGATTGTGGTACTTCACTATTGGTTATGTGAATGTCAGAACCAGCCTAGTTTGAATGAATAAAATATTATTACAGATAGTACATTCTAACAACAGAGTAATTGACAGAGAATGTGCAGTATATAATAAAAACAGGGTGTTTACAGTGGCATTTAGGGAGTATGTTTTCTGTTTGTGTGTGAAGTACAGTTTTAAAGATCCAGTTTTGAGTGGAGGCAGGTATGTAATAAAGAAGAGTTTGACATTTATTTCATCAGAGTGAGGTAATCTCCCTGTTGTTTTGCAGAGTGCAGAGGAGGAAGTCATGTGTACGAGTGTTCATGGGTGCGAGCACTTGAATCCGTGGGCTCCAGGTTCCTGCACACATTTAGGCAAAACACACATCATGATAAACCATAACTTCACAAATCATGGCCTGTTTTAACCTGGTCTGATTAGCACATCCCTCGGTTTGGAGCTCACACACACACACACACACAGACCTTTTGCAAAACCTGAAACCTCTTACATCTATCTACTTACGTTTAGCCCCAACTGAACCAGCTTTAGGCCTGCAGTGGACCAGTGTTTTGAATATTATTTTACAGTTGTGTGAAGAGGTTCAAACACCCCCTGTAAAACAACATGTTTTGATTGATTTTCTGAGTGACAACAAGTTACACACACTCTACAGAGAACACAATTTTAGTGTATAATTTCTATTTATTTGCTACATAAAACATTAAAATTTAAATTGCTCTTACAACATATTATACTTTAATTCAGTAAATAAACAGACCTTATGCATTAACATGCACAGAATTGTGTCCTGTAGAGCATGTGTCAATTATTTATGCTTAGAAAATCCCCATAGCATGTCATTTGTTCAAGGATGCCCAAACTTTTGCTCACGACTGTATACAGTGGGGACCAAAAGTTTGAGACTGCATTGAAAAGCTGTAATTTTTTTCTATTTATAGCTGGAAATAAACAACAGAATTGAAATTAATAGTAAACGTAAGATTAAATGTTTGTAGGTATCTATTTCAGATTTAAGCACATGCTGACCTTTATAAGGCATTAATGAAGGTCTGACTTTTTTTCTTAACGGTTAAAGTCTTAACAGTTCCATTAAAGCTCTGATCTACTCGTTAATCAGAAGATTTTTAACAAACCTGGACATCATCAAATACCAGAAAATTTTGAATTACTGCCTTACTCTTAAATTGATTCTGCCTTACTCTTAAATTGTTCATATTAATTATAATTGTAATATAATTTGTAATGAACAATATTGTATTAAATTAGATAAGAATGCAAAATAGCATTTTCACCAGGGGTCTCAGACTTTTGGAGTCCACTGCAATTACATGGGTGTATTTGACTGGTGCTATACTGTGATTTATGTGTACAGTGACTGTGACTAATGCGCTTCAGTGTTTTTCGCTTGTCCTTTAGTGACGAAGTGACATTAAAATCTGTAACATCCCCCTGCTTGTGAAGTGTATGTATATGTGTGTGTGTGTATGTGTGTGTGTGTGTGTGTGTGAGACAATGCTTAAAACACCACATAAAGGTCATTTACACCTTTATTAGCACATCAATGATTTATAAAATACTTCAAAAATACTGAATTTCCGCATCATGTTTATGACCCTGAGGCAAAATGTAGATCATTACACTTACTGTTCTCTTTTCAGAAGATGTTGTACATATATATATACACAGTAACGCCCGGGTTTACGCGGATCAGGCGTCGCGGATTCAGTCACACGCAGATTTTTTCTGAGAACCTAAATTTTATGCGGAAATCTCCACAATAAAGCGGAACCTGCAAATATTCTCTGCATTTTTTTTTAAATGCATTTTATTTCAAAATTATTAAGAAAAATGTACTAATTTTGTAACAAATATGAACATGAATTCAGCTACATTTCCATATAAAATATAACTGTATAAATGTTTTTGTACTGGTTCCCCTGCATGACGCTAGGTTTTTCCTAGGCTGAGCTACAGGGCGAAATGCACCGTTACCGCATTTAAAGACGGACGCTCTCCGGCTCTCACGGTTTCTGGCAAATAACTTGTGATCTACGAGCCTAAAAATGCAAATGAGGGCTAATTGGAAATGTCTCCTGGAGGTGTGTCTAACTGTGAAGTTTGAAGTGTCTGGGTGGTCGCACCGCGGAGCTATGCTGCTCGAAACGTCGGGACCAAAAATATTGGGACAGTGCACTGGCGAGGCGAATCCTGAGTTATTTTAGGGAAGAACTTGGGATTGCTGGGGGCTAGACGGCCACCATGCATCAGACAGCCGTTCTTTTCCAGAACGGTACCGTCTTACCTTTATATTTTCGTTAAGAGTAATGTATTAAACTGAGTTTAAAATGAAATTAAAGTGGTTTGGGAGCATGTTTGGGGCATATTTAGGGTTTACACTATAAATATAAGCATTTTTAGGCTTTTTTTTTTTTTAAACCAAAACACAACGTGGTTTTTGACTATACACGGGTGCTCTTGGAACGTAACTCCTGTGAAAATCAGGGGATTACTATAATATCGTTAGATTTCCACAATATTTGATTACAGTTTGGAATCATTCTTACTATATATGTATATATTTAATTACTACCATCATTACATTTCCAACCAATTTTTATTATCTCAGTACAATTTTGAATCATTCATAAAAATCCCCGTGTGTGTGTGTGACACATTTACACCTTTATTAGCACGTTTATTATTTATAAAACACTCAAAAAATATTGACTAAAGGCATTTCAGCAACACCCTGAGAGCCTGAGAACAGTATTTATGCAGTAGTGAAGCTTTCGAACTGGCCGAATAGACCAAACTGGCCGAATAGACCAAAAATTAGCGCAAGCTTTTCTGAATATGATGAAAAAAATGGAAAATAATCAACTATAATGTTTGAAAATTGATGCAGCAGGACAGTTCAGCTGCTCTGAAACGCAGTGCTGATGCTGTTATTAGTGCATTGATTCTCCAGGTGGCGCTGCAGGTCTACTTTCCTCTGGAAGCTGTGTGAGCAATGAGGGCAGCTGAAGGGCCTGTAATTGCTGTGCTTCCTGCTGTGTGTGATCAGGTTGGAGCTCTGACTGAACGCTTTGCCACACACCACACATACATGGGGCTTCTCACCTGAGAAGAGAAAAGAAGTGAGGGAGAAAGTGGCCAGTTTATCAGAAACAACTAAAGTACTGTGCAAAAATCTTAGGCACCTGCGAAAATACTCCTTAAAATGGCTTAGATGATCTTAGATTAGTTTATTTTCACATTAATATCAATAAACATACTAAATAAAACTAAAGAATATACATACAAATAGTGAATTTATATACAGAATATCAGTGTGTTCATTGTGGTACTTGTAAATTTAATCAGAAACCTGGCTTGACTCAAACAGTGCTAAAGTAAATCAGGAGCTGCTGATGGAGTTTTATCCAAGCAATGGCTGGAGGCATCGAGAAGACAAAACAAGACAAATCTTGATACTTTCTGGGAGTGAACGCATGGGGAGTGAAGGCTCACCCATCTGGTCCGATCCCACAGAAAACTGTCCAGGAATCGTTTGAGGAACATGTTCAAGAGTTCAAGTAACTAGATTCCTCAGATCTCAATCTGGTTGAGTATCTGTAGGACATTCTGGACTAACTAGTCTGATCCGTGGAAGCCCCACCTCACAATTTATGGTGCTTTTACACTGGCACAAGAAACCATGCCCTACTGCAGGCAAATGTTTTTTCTATTAGGAGTAAAGTGACCCGTACCTGAGCCGAACCCGAGCTACTCGACAGCAGGGCCGAAAGTGGGCCGCAACCAAGCTGACTATATCACAGCTTTCTGATTGGTCAAAATATTATCACAACAGGGAAAGGGTTAATTGTTTTTTAGTGTCCATGCAAAAAACAGCTATGGACAACCACAATGTAGGGTTGAGGGATACAGTCTGTAAATGAACCTGCAAAAAGTGGAGTAGTAACAGATGTAATCTGATTACAGACACTTGAATATTCTTAAAGATGACTTTTTGACCAGGCAGCCTCAATAAATCAGTTTGTCATTCTTATTTCACTGACTGTGCAAATTGCCCAGTGTCCAATTACCCAATTTATTCACGTAATAAGTAATCAGTGTGTGTTACCCAGTACTGAACTACCCAGTACCCAGTTTTTCGTGGCAATATGTTTTTTTATGCATTTTACATTATTAAGAAAAATGTACTAATTTTGTAACATAAATATGAACCCAGTACTGAACAAGCCAGTACCTAGTTGCTCAATTTATACAGGTAATAAGTAATCAATTTGTGTTATACAGTACCAAATTACCCAGTACCCAATTTAGACAGGTAATAAGTAATCAGTGTGTGTTACCTAGTATCCAGTTACCCAGTGCCCAGTACCCAGTGTGTGTGTGTATGTGTACCTGCGTGTGTGTATGTCTGACCTGTGTGTATGAAGGTGTGTTTCTTCATGTCTGATTTCTGGTGGAACCTTTTTCCGCAGTACTGGCAGGGGTATGGCCGTGTGTCTGAGTGAATCAGGAGGTGAGTGGACAGAGTGGATGAACGTTTAAACACCTTCCCACAGACCTTACAACCGAAACTCCGCTCCTGCAACGCAAACACAGAGACACGTCTTGTTCATCTGTAAGGCTTACTGCAGTTGCCTCCACACACACACACACACACACACACACTGAGCAGACTCACTTTAGTTCTGCTGTAGAATCCTTGATGGGTTTGGAGCCCGTAATGCTGTGTTTTAATGGCTGATCCAGTCAAAGGAACAGCCACTCTGTTAACATGTGACCTGCGGAGGTGGGTCACCAAGCCAAGGGCGGACGACAGGACCTGGAGGGCGGGGATTAGGCACTGATATATAAATATAATTTTTAATAAAGTAAGCAATACAATTTTAAGCAGTATTGGTGCTTTCATGTGAAGTTTAAGCTTAGCTGTACAGCAGTTATTAGAAGAACATTGGAAGGAATCTGACTGTTGCACAAAGCTCTGAAGAATTTCAACATGCATCTAATTAGTCAAAGTTATAAGATTCTGAAGAGTTTGAATTAATTCTGAGGGGTTCTAAAAATGCACAAGGTATTCAAACTTGCCAAAGAAATCTAAAGAGTTCTGAAGAGTTCTAAAGTGTTTCATGGAGTTCTAATGGTGTCTGAAGAGTTCTAATGAGTCCTAAAGTGTTTCGAAATGCCTGGAAGAGTTATCAAAAAAGTTCTAAAGACTTGTAAAGAAAAAGTGTTTTTGAAGAGGAGTTCCAGAGAATTCCAAAGAGTTTGGGAGGGTTCAAAAGAATTTCGAGGAGTTCTAAAACATGCTAAAGAATTCTCAAGTGCTCAGAAGAATTAGGGTTAGGGTTAGAACTTTATACAGTTCAGAAGAATTAGGGTTAGGGTTAGAACTTTATACAGTTCAGAAGAATTCATAAGTTATAAAGAATTTCAAAAGGTTCTGAAATGTCTGCCCACCTTCTCACAAAGTGGACATTCACACAGAGGAGTTTTGATGTTGAGCTGCAGTCTGTGGCTCAGAAGAGCGTGGACCAGTCTCTCAAGTTCCTGTTCTCGGTCCCTCAGAGTCCCAACAGTCAGCATATGAGTAGGTGCCAACGCTGGCACAGACCCATCCTCCCCACCAAACTGTCCTGAAGGAACACGTAAGGTTAGTTATTGTACAGCTGAACATGGGTTTGACTGGAAGAATGAAACTTAAAAGCACTTTTCCATAGACATACAGGAACTATGCTGTACCTAAACTGCACTGCAGTGGCACAGGAGTTGCAGCATGCTTTGATTTTCCAGTGTATCTCAGCCCGAAAACGATGTGTCTGACTCAGCTCTCCTCCCAAAGTTTATGGCTGGTCGTCGTCTCAAACCTGGAGTCCATGGAGTCGCACCAGCGGAAAGTTTTTTTTTGTCGAGCCACTTTTGATATTTATAATCTTGTTGGAGATTTAAATTTTTTTTTTTTGGCATTCTTTATCCATGCAACAAAACCTAACCCAGCTAACTTGGCAATGATGTCCTGGTACACCTTCACGTTTCTCACAGATAAATTTGTTAGCATCATAAAAATGCTGAAATTTATCTTTAGCCTAAACAAAGAGTAGTGCCTGAACTTCGTAGTTGTTATCAGAAAGCAGGGACGCAGTCAGTTTGGCTGCAGCCCGCTTTTAGCCCTGCCATAGAGCACCTTGGGTATGACTTTATTTGAGAAACATTTGTTCACGGTACGGCACTGTTTCTTGTGCCAGTGGAAAATCTTCTTATCTCATACACACTGATGGAGGTTCAAGCCATGTTTATATTTAAAACTCACTCTAATCCCAATTTCTCATCCATCATCCTTATCTAAGAGCATCCATAACATAATATTTCCTTCATGTGAAGCAATATTAGAGCTACACTCAAAAAAGGAACCAGTTCTATGCTGGATTGTTTTGGGTACACTTCACTGAGGGCCACGTGAGTACCTTTCATGATAAGTGACATAAAATTGCATTAACATTCATGAAGGCTTTTTTCAACAAGCATTTTCTGGGTTATATCAGGTAATATGTAATCAGTGTGTGTTACCCAGTACGCAGTTACCTAATTTAGTCAGGTAATGCAGAATCTGTGTGTGTGTGTGTCTGATCTTTGTGTATTAAGGTGTGCTTCTTGATGCCTGAAGAATGTTCATGTTTCTGGTGGAACCTTTCATGACAACTGATATAAAATTGCATAAACACACATAAGGGCTTGTTTAAACAAGCATTTTCTGGGTTGAAATGATTAAATCAGCCTTAATGACAGCTGGCACTTGATATAAACGCTTATAAATGTTAATGCTTTCTTATGTCAGGTGTAATGAAAGTCTTCATGTAGTCTTTTGCCTTTTTTCATTCATCTCTTGAGCAGAAACCATGTAATCAGAAGCGCTGTTAAGGCTACCTGGTGTCCAGGGAGTCCAGTCCTGAGAGGCAGAGTCAAGATTGGTTGCTGTAGAATCCCATGGAACTGGGGTGTAACCCAGTGTTGTGGAAGCTGCTGCTGATATTTGATGGGAGTCTAGGCAGTCAGATGAGGGGCTCCGACTGGGTTTCCATGAGGCTTCGAAGTGTCCACCATGGTCATTGGTATGGCAGTGCGTGGGGCGTGTTGAATAAGATCCTACCCTCTTGCTCTTGACCAAAAAAGATCGCGGCATGTCTGAAAAGAGAGAAGAAACAAGAGGGGTCTAAAACAGAATAACAAAGGAAACCCATGTTCCTCTTGGTGGGGAGAGGAGGGGTATCTCCAGAGCCAGAAAAAAACACTTAAACAAGTTTTCTGCATAAAATCTTGATTAGCTCACCAGGTGTTTGCAGTATATGTGGTGTGTGTGTGTGTGTGTGTGTGTGTGTGTGTGTGTGCGCGCGCGCGTGTGTGCACGTGTGTGCGTGTGTGTGTTTGCATAGCAGATCACACAACAATAGTGCACAACAAATCACACAACTTTTATTATCCATAATTACTTAAGCAATTTGAGAACCACTTAATTCACATTTAAATGAGGAAACTATTTACTCTAAAGTCAGAATTACCCCAAAAAGCACTGTAACACTAAGCAGTTCATTTCATAGTACCTGTCAAAAGTTCGGGCACAATCACTCACAGCAGGGTTTTCTTTACTGTTTACCATTCTGTAGTAACACTAAAGACTCAAAAGTCTCTAATAACTTATGCGAAATCTAAAAATTGTGCTAAAATAAAAAACCTTATATGTCTTTTATTTTAAACTATTTTGAGAACTCCCTCACGAGCAACTTCATATTGAGCCACCAGGATTGTAGAAGATACACAAATGCTGAGACCTTCAATCTTGGAAGAAAAAAACCCAGAAATAGGTCACAAACAATGTTGGTTCTCTAAAGAATCTTGTTTGAAAAAGAAACATGTGAGTGTGAAGAACCTTAAAGAAACTTAAAAGCCACAGAAAACCACAGACCTCAAATTCACTGTTTTTATTTGTCTTAGAAATTGATTTATTTTGCATTTAAGCAGAAGTAAAACAATAAATGTTTTTAAGATGATGAATCATGCAATATTCAGTCCAAGCTTTTGTCTGGTGAAAAAAATAAAATAAAATAAAATAAAATATATATATATATATGTATATATATTTTTTTTATTATTATTATTTTTAAATGTTATAGACTAATAAACTGAACGTGTTTTCTTCTTTTGTTTGTCTGCAGCCATTCTGTTGCCTGAGTTTGTACTAATTTGAGCAGTTGAGAGGCACACACACACACCTGTGTGTGATTCAGTTAGGATGCCAAAACCTGAGGTTTGGGTTTTTACCCCAAACTTGTTGTGGCACAGCCAGCTGCAAGGCACCTTGAATGCAACTTACCTTTGCCATTCTTTCACATTTTGCAATGTAACTTCAACTCAGACACTGATTGGACTGACCTTCATCAATGGTAGACTAGGACTCCCAGTCAGATCTGTATTTTGAGCTATAATGAACTTTAAATCACTGAAATATGTCAATGAAAAATCAGTCAATGAAAAAAACAGGTCATATTTAATTTACTAAGATTTATTTTGGTGCTCTGTCAAATCAAAAAAAGGTTATAAATGACCTCATTCCCTCCGTAATGCAAAATTTAACTTGGTCAGTAAATAAACAAATAGAGAAAAGAGTTTCATTCATCAATCTAAAGGTTATATTAAATAGTTTGTGTTTAAATAGTTCAGATTTATAAATGATGCACAAAATCATGCATGACCCCGATTTCACAGCTTTTACACAAAACCAAACATTCAGTTCTTCAATCATGCCATCAAAACATCAGAATTACTCCTAATCATATCGTTTAAAATATCAAAAGACTAGTTGCAACATGTACAGTAACGATGGCAAAAGCAAAACGAACTGTTTTACTGCAAATGCAAAGAGGCAGATTCTACCAATGAAAGCAGCAATATTTAACTTCTAGGCCATGGTGCATCAGCTTTGTTGCTGTTTATTTATTTTAACTTACCTCCCAAGTCATCTGCAGAGACTGAAGATTATTATGTGTTGCTGGTGTGTGAGTGAGTGAGTGAGTGAGTGAGTGAGTGAGTGAGTGAGTGATTGTATGACAGTGTGTGGTTGTTTGTTGGGTGTGTGTGTGGCGGGGGGGTGACTTTATAAACTCTTGTCTTACAGCGCTGAGATCCATCAATGTGAACCAGCCTGAGCAGTGAGGGAAGGAGAGAAAGAGAGAAAGAAAGAGAGAGACAGATTCAGAGAGAGGGGGCGGTGGGAGAAAGCAACTTACAACTAGCTGAAATGACTAGATACCTTTCAAAAAATCTTCATACAAAATTACTGCAGGAAATCCTCCACCCACTCAGCGGCCAGTAACTGAATCAGTGCAAATATGTCACATATAACTTTATATTACAATATATATATTTATATATATGTATGTGTATATATATATATGTAT
>JBBJLS010018836.1:0-15287 GCA_037577275.1 Bryconaethiops microstoma
AAAATAAATAAATAAATAAAAAATATATAAGCATTGACATCATTTTTTGGTCTAGTACGCTAATAATTACCTACATGAATTAATTGGTACGCACAGAAATAAAATATTTTCCACTTCACCATGGGTGCTGGAACCATTAAAGCACTTTTATTTTAATTTATATAAATATGAATTGTAAAAAAAACAAAACCTGAATTTGTGATGTGGTAAAAAAAATGCCTAAAATGCCTTTTTATAGTTTAAATGCTAAATATGCCCCCAAATATGCTGTACTGTAATTAAGTGTGTTTTCTTTGGTATAAGCAGGCTAAATACAGTAATTTACAGTAATAAATACACAGGGCTTTGAGAAGAACAAAACGAAAAACACGAGAACACTCCAGATAGCTGCAGGGGAAAAATTCTGGAATGCAAATGCCAGAGATGCATCACAGGGCAGCAGCCAGTCAGCAGCAAGGAGAAATAAATAACATTCTCAGATTGGCTACTATTTCCCCATCACAATACGCACTTTCTTTTCTGTTCTCTGGACAGTGCCAAAAAATGTATAGTTATATTTTATATGGAAATGTAGCAGAATTTACGTTAATATTTGTTACAAAATTAATAAATTATATTTTTCCTAATTTAGCAATACAATGTATGAAATTATATATTGCCATGAAAAAAGCAAAAAAAAAAATGCGGAGGATATCTGCGGAGGTTTCCGTGAATTTGCAGGGTTTCCCCAAACAACTATTAGTTCAGTCCTCAGAAAAATCCGCAATTGCAAATTAGCGGGGGTTTACTGTATTTCATCTATGCTGTTAAAGTCTAACTAGTATCTGTTAAATCAAAATGTATTCATAGGTATCTAGGTATCTTGTAAACCAGATATGCTACATGTTAGCTAGCTAGCACAATTTCATTAATGAGGCTAGCTTATCATGATGCTAACTGCTATAAATGTGATGCTGTTACTTATGCTTCCTGCTAGACGATTTTATGTAACCATACAAGATTTTATACACCAGTTGTGAAATATTTTGAATATTTTGTTTAGCAAAAATGCAGAACATGCATAAACCGGGCTTGAGAAGCTTCAAGAAAAATACTTTCTTTTGACAAGATGAATGGGACTTTTTTTGGGAAGGAGAGCTGTTTTCAATTTACATTGAATTTGACATTTTGGAGGGAAACGGGATACCTTTCATTTTGCATTTTGAGAGGGGAGCTGTAAGGAATATTCTACTTAATGGACTGTATCTGCCAGAGACGTGTCACAGAGTTGCTTTGTGTTCTCTCGACAGTACTAAAAATTGTTAGTTATTTTGGACAAATTTGATATAGAAATTTAATATTTGTTCAAAAATTAGTAAATATTTTTCCTAATAATTTAAGACTAAAATGCATGAAAAATTATATATTGGCAGGAAAAAAGCAACAAAAATGCAGAGGATATTTGGGGTTTCTGTGAATTTTTAGGGGTTTCTGCGAACAATTATTAGTTCGGTTCTAAGAAAATATCCTTTACAGCATTTTACAGCCACACTACAATGTTGTACAGTGTTGTACAGTATACAATAGTTAATACACTAGACACAGTAGAAAACACACTAGAAGAACAATGCAAATGTACTAAAGTGTAAACAAGTTATCAAGTTAACATGCAAATGTAGCAATTTGTGCAAGTATTTCAGTGTTCAAGCAAGCATAAATGTAAGAATGTAAATATTCATTCATAGCAGCCGTGCAAAAAAGTTATGTAGTGCAGAGTAACATGTGGAGTAGACAGGATTGATTCTTAATAAAACAAAAAATAGATCAAATCGAATAATTATTGAGAACTTTCTCCATTTGCAGGGCTAGAATTTTTGCGAGGACTTTGGCATCTGTATTTAGGAGGGATATTAGTCGATATGAGCTACATTCTAAGGGATTTTTCTTTTTTTTTTTTCCAGATTAACAAAATTACTGCTTGACACATATTTGGAGGTAAGGAATTATTTGTAAATGGCTCTTCAAAAACAGATGGCAACAGTGAAGAGAGCTGATGAGAGAATATTTTGAAAAATTCTTATTCATCTGGCCACTCTGCATAGTCTTAATTGCTGTACCAAGTTCTGAGAGAGTGATCACCTCCTCCAGTTCAGCGACAAGCCTGTGGTCTTCAACTGGCATATTGAATTTTCGAAAAAAAGTCTGGAAAAAAAAGTCTTTATTTAATAATAAAAAAAATCTTCATCTGAAAAAAGTGCAGGATTGAGTCTCCAAGGTCAGTGTTTTGCGGGGGGGATATGTAATGTCATGTTTAATGGGCTATGGTCGGATGGGCTATAACTACGGCTTCATGATTGCAGTCTCTTACCAAAGAGAGGAGTCTTTTGTCTGTTAAGACATAATCAATGCGCAAATAGGAGTTATGTACTGGAGAGAAAAATGAGTAGCTGTGGGAATTTGAATTACGAAATCGCTACACAGCAACTATTCTATATATTTTAAGAAAGTGCAGATTTAGAGATGCAAGCCTGCTTTGAAGAACTGCGTTCTAGAAAAGGAGTTAAAATGCCCTCCAAAAAAAGATGATGTGCAATCATATTTGGTAGTTTGGAGAAAAAGGTCTTAAGGAAAAAATGTATATTGGCATATATAGTAGGGAGAATGACAGAGTCCACACAAACAGGCAACAGCAATTAAAAAGCATCCAGCAGGATCAGACTGTACACTTGTTGCAACTGATATGATATGCTTGGCAATGATCAGAAATACGTAGGTAAGTCTCTTGGAGAAATGCTCTATCAATTCTTAATGTTTTAAATGAGCTAGATGATTAAAGAGATTTAACATTGCTAGTTTGACATGGCAACCCCATTGTCTGAGGTAGAACATTGAAGTCAGCCATATGTAGCCGGGTATATTATTGTATAACACAGCCTTCCAATACACATATACATGACATGCAGCAATATTTAAGTGAAATAAAAAAGGAAAAATGGCTAGCCTGTTTTTTTCCTTTTTGTATGGGTAGTTTCTAAGTTCAGCTAAACTGTGCACGGCCAGCTACTGACCAACTCATTCAAACGAAAAAAACAGAAATGGAACAATACTTTGAATCAGACCTCAGTAGAGCTGAGGTCTGATTGTGAAAACAATAGCAACAGTAACCGAAAAGTCCTTCAATATTAATCTCTAAATTCAGATATACAGTTTTAAGAAAGTAAGAGCTCAAGCTATAAAAATATCAAATAATAAATTGAGGCATCACTACGCTTAACCCTAAATTTAAACATGATACATTACCGTTATCATCTGAGCAGTAGTTCTTTAATGTCAGTTTAGTCAAACCAGTTATGCTGTCATCCGATGAATGTGTGACAATGATTTTATTTTGATGTAGGCTAAGGCATTTTCTGGGTCCTTCTCCGTGTTTCCATTCAGTTCTTGTCTCCGAGATATCAAATTTTATATGAACTATAATAAAAGTTGGTCCAGAGCTCGACCCAAACACGTCTTATTCCATCGCCTACTCTCTAGCGTCCCCACCCCTTTTCTTTTTGAGTTGATAAGAAAGAACTTTATTTATCCCAGGGAAATTCTTGAGTCCCTGGAAGAAGTTATTGCAGCTTGTGAGATGGTATTGTGCTTAGTGTGATATGCACAAATTAAACTCAATATTAATACCTACTGTTTTCTTTGAACATGCTTGGTCATCACCCCCATCAGTTATTTAGTATCTCATTTTCTCCTAATCTGACAGGGGTTTTAGGAGGGAACAACAAATGGATTGGCCAGATTTTAGCTGTCATAAAGGATGTATTAGTGGGTGACTGTTGCCACCATGTGGACACTTTCGGTACGGACATTTGTGGTTCTGCTGCCAGTGGCATTGTCGTAGATGCACGATACACTGTACATCAGGAGTGTTTTAGGTTGGTGGAGCAGTTTGTGTTGGAGTGGCGTGTGCGTCCAGAGAACTGTAAGTTTAGTTTCACTGTAATAATGCTTAGTCATACTTTTAGTGTACAGAATATAGTTTAGTGGAGACTGATAGATGCTTGTGCATGTTTAGCATATGCTAACTGTGGTGCCGAATTAGCAGTACTTGACTGGTTGTATATATTTGTTGTTATAGTATGGCACTGTAGATTGTCATGTTATGAAGGCATATTCATGTTTATGTTTAATGAGACAACTTTTCCTTTGTTTATTGTAGAACCACACGTCTCTGTCAGACCTCTACTGTTTGACTTACACAATTGGGGATCTGCAAAGATAAATAAATGTTGCTGGTGGAACGTCAGAGGACTGCATTCTTATCGATGCGCACTCAGGGTCAAATACTTGTATAACCAGATTTCTAATGGTCCCACTCCGTCACATTAGCCCTTAGTCTAGAGAGTGATCTGATAGGTTGTAGGCACTTACAAGTGATGTGTACCTATAATGTAACAGTGTTAACAGGGTGCTAACAACCTAGCAGCGATTTCTATTGATTAAAAAATGTTTTGACAGTTTTCACCACTCCTTTCATCTGAATCTGTTACTTTGTGGGTAACATCACATTATGTGCAATATCCCATGTCTCATTAGTTGCCTCAACATATGTCAAGTACTTGTCTTCAGGTAGGAGAAATTTGGTATTTTTCAGCTCAAATTTGTTTAGTCAGAGAACGTTTGTCAAGCCATAGGTTCAAGAGGTTCACTAGGATTCTGTGCTGTTCATGATTCTGTTGTGCTTGGCAATTAACTTTCCTGATTTTATTTTTCAGAAAGAAATGACCACGTACAAGTCTTCTCCTGCTTCTACTGCCCACTAACTTACACAGTCAACTTCAATGGATGCCACAGTAAAGGATTTATGTGAGCCTCAAGAGCAATATGTGTGACCCTACTGAACTCAGGACTGGTTAAATGTGAGAATGTGATGTCCAGAAGGCCCAGTTCTCAGAAATCATCCTCTACTACCATTCACATGAACACATCACCTCATGTACAATCACAAAAAATGAAAGGAAAATGGACATCTCACCAGTGCTCAGAGTGTGGGAAGCATTTTACTCATCGTGATAGTCTCAAAAGACACCAGCGCATTCATACAGGAGAGAAATTGTATCAATGCTCAGAGTGTGGGACAAGATTTACATATATTCATAATCTCAGAATACACGAGCGTATTCACACTGGAGAGAAACCGCATCAGTGCTCAGAGTGTGGCCAGAGTTTTAACCGACTATCTACTTTAAAAGTACACCAGCGAATACACACAGGAGAGAAACCCTATCACTGCTCAGAGTGTGGGAAGCACTTTACTCATCGTGATACTCTCAAAAGACACCAGCGAATTCACACAGGAGAGAAATCGTATCAGTGCTCAGAGTGTGGGACAAGATTTACATATATTCATAATCTCAAAAAACATCAGCGTATTCACACTGGAGAGAAACCGCATCAGTGCTCAGAGTGCGGCCAGAGTTTTAACCGACTATCTACTTTAAAAGTACACCAGCGAATACACACAGGAGAGAAACCATATCACTGCTCAGAGTGTGGTAAGAGTTTTACTGTACAAAGTAGTCTCCAATCACACCAGCGCATTCACACAGGACAGAAACCGTATCACTGCTCAGAGTGTGGGAAGAGTTTTAAACGACTAGGTACTTTAAAAATACACCAGCGCACTCACACTGGAGAGATGCCATATCAGTGCTCAGAGTGTGGGAGGAGATTTAACCGACTAGACCAGCTCAAAATACATCAGCGCAATCACACTGGAGAAAAGCCGTATCACTGCTCAGAGTGTGGGAAAAGTTTTAACCATCTCTTTAATTTAAAAAACCACGAGCGCATTCACACTGGAGAGAAACCGTATCACTGCTCTGAGTGTGGGAAGAGTTTTGCTACACAGAGTCAAGTTAAAATACACCAGCACATTCACACTGGAGAGAAACCATATCACTGCTCTGACTGTGGAAAGAGTTTTAACATACTAACAAATCTAAAAACACACCAGCGCATTCACACTGGAGACAAACTGTATCACTGTTCAGACTGTGAGAAGAGTTTTAACCAACTAAATTATCTGAAAACGCACCAACACATTCACACTGGAGAGAAACTGTATCACTGCTCAGAGTGCGAGAAGAGTTTTACTACACAGAGTGAGGTCAAAATACACCAGCGCATTCACACTGGTGAGAAGCCGTATAAGTGCTTAGAGTGTGGGAAGTGTTTTAGAGTGAGTAGTTCTCTTAAAAAACACCAGCGCATTCACACAGGAGAAAAACCATATCACTGCTCAGAGTGTGGGAAGAGTTTTAACCGGCTACCTAATTTAAAAACACACCAGCGCATTCACACTGGCGAGAAGCCGTTTAAGTGCTCAGAGTGTGGGAAGTGTTTTAGAGTGAATTATTCCCTTAAAAAACACCAGTGCATTTACACAGGAGAGAAATCATAGCGCTGCTCGGTGTGTGGGAAACAACTAATTTAAAAAGACAAAAGCGCATTCACACTGGAGAGAAACCATTCCAGTTTTGTCTCATGTTTATACTCGTGTGGAATTACTGTCCCTCCAGAATGAAGCACATATACGTCAGAGTCAGCTTTGTCTGCTTTTATATTAAACACAGGCACTGTGTGAGTGAGAATGTACATGTGTGCATGTTTGGGTGTTGCAGAGGGATTATGTGACTTCAACTGGTCATACCATTTCACATTCTGTGACGTGTGATACTTTCCCTTAGGTTAGATTTTCTTTTCAAGGCAAATTTGTTAAGTTGTGAATGCTATATGCTGTGAGTCTGCTGGAACAATAGTTATGAGCATTATTTTTTATTTTTACCAATCCCTCAGACCTCTATAAAGTTTTCAGACTCTTTCTCTATTAAACTGTTGAGCATGTTGGCAAAATCAACTCTCTTGTTATCACTTAAAAATGACAAAAAAAAGCACTGTGCTGGGAAAAAAAAACCCTAAAAAGGTCTTATAGAATATTGGGGCTGCATAACAGCTAATGAAATGGTTTAACCATTAAACTTCCGCATTTCAGCACTCTTACACGTTTACAATATCTTTAACTTATCTTTAAATAAATGAAAATAAAACAAAGTATAATTTAACACTTCAGCAGGTGCATTACAGGACAAAACCGTTACAATGTATTTAACATAAAGCATAATAAAAATAAATTAAGAATTCAAATTAATTACATGGAGCCTTCTTGAATGTGATATCATTAGATAATAATTTTACATGTCATCTTCAAAATGTGCGCTACGTGAACAAAAACTGCCTTTGATTGCTGCATGGAAGAAGTTGTGGTAGTGTTGTATAGAAATGGGCCAGGGGTAGTGTTGGGTGGAAATGGGCCTTGTACACTTTGTAGTGTAGGAGCCCATGCATAGATGTGTTCAACATTGTATGGTGGCAGGCTGAATGCTTGTGGTGGTGATGTGGCGGCATAACAGTGAAAATGCATCTGCAGTTTCTCAAGAGTTGCTGATTATTTACTGTAATGTTCAGCAGCTTGCCTCTCTGATGTCTATCATTTCCAAAATTATCTTTTTCATCTGGATATCTTCTTTAGCTACACTGTAAAAAAAAAAAGTCGGTTAAACTTAGAAACGAAAGCTCACTGGCTGCCTCAAAAGTGAGAGTAATCTCAATTTGAGAATAAACTTTGATTCAACTCAAAAGATTAAGATATACAAGTTATATAACTTATTACTGTGTGTTGTTTAAATTTAATGTTCAGAGTTAAAACAACAAATAATGTTATTAATTCAAGAAAATTTACCTTTCCAGACCTACATGTATTTCCATGTTACTTCAGCTTACAACTTGAAGTTAAGACAATTTCAGATATGTCCATACCAACTGTTATTTCAAGTTATCTGGACTAGCGTTTTTAAGCTGTTTCTACTTATTCTGCATCTTAAAAAATTTGAATGAATTTTTTTCTAATTTTTAAAGATGCTCCAAAATGTGAAAAGTTAATCACTATAAAGAAATATGGCAAGTTGTTACTGATTTTACAAATGTGAACATCAGTTCCAAAGAATAAAATATCATTCTTTGAACAATATAATAACTTGTTAAATATTTTATTTAACAAATTTAAAAATACAAATTGTGTGTATATTTTATACACAAACTGCAACTTTGACCAACATGAGACTTTTTGGCCTTGAGGGAAGCAGTTAGTCTGGCTCTACATAGAAGTAAACTAACATCCTCAGAAAATCATCTTTAAAACTCACTTTAATACCAGTTTTAATATGAGCTTACTGTTTCAAACTGTTGAACAGGAAAGGGTACTTCACATGTGGCTCAAACTTTGAATATTTGAACCATAGTAGGATTTGCTTGATATGCTCTTCTACAATTTTTAACCGTGTCCAACAGTTAAATGTCAAAACACTATGGAATACAATGTAAAATTACAGAACAGTGTAATTACAGGTTCAGTTTCAGTGGGACAGTTAAAGGCATCAGATTTGCAGTCGTCTACAGACGATATCTCAGCAGTTTGTTTGAGTTCATGTATCCTCGCTGAGCAGTGGTCGGGTTTCATTTTCATGATGACCCTCTGTAGGAATTCAAATAAGTACTTAATTTTGTGAGGGTACTCCAGATTAAGGCAGTATGTAGTACCCATAAGCATTGCAAAACCAGTGGGCACATCTCTGAAGCTATAAAGAACAACTGTCTCCTCTACCACCACAGCCACATTTAAGATTTCAAGAGGGAAGGCATCACGCAGGACATGTCCAATCAGGAGTCCAACATGCATTGCCTTCATGATGACATCAAGGGTTTCACCATGGACCTAAAACAATTAGACAAATTTAATCCTAATTTACACATAATGAAATTCTAATGAAAGAATGCAATATAGTTATGGACAAGACACTGAACCTAAAATAACTTTAGAAAGAACTTATCAGTGCCAATTTGGTGCACAGATAATTGGTAGTATTGAGTAAAAGGAAAAAAAGAAAAAAAGCATACCACCTCACTGCTTTACAGTAATACCTCACTGTACATTGTTAATTGGTTCCACAACATACCTCACTCAAAGAAAAGGACTTGACTCCCTTAAAAATAGTAATTTTAAGACTGTAGTAAACAATGTATTAAACATTTAATTTTATGATATATTAGGCGTTATTGGTTATTTGCATTTATACACTCGTTTTTAAACGGTATATGTCTGAGCAAAACGTCTGATTTTTTATAGAATTTTCTTTTTCTAGAATGAGCAATGTAACACAAACACATGTCGAAATGACGCAAGGTGAGGTATTACTGTATTTAATTTTTACTTCAGACATTTAAAAATGAATGCCAGTGAATCCTGTATTTTTAGAATAAAATCTACATGTAAATATATTTTATTACATCACACATCCTGATAATCTCAGATGTATCATCTGAAAAGAAACATGGAACACCAAGTAGGGTAGCTGTTCTTCTGTTCTGGTTTGAGTCCTATAAACAATTAGAGACAAGTGTGAGTGAACGCAGAAATTCTTAATTTAGTATACCTGATTACTTAATTTTTTATACATACCTCCTTACAAATATATTCCAGAACACTACAAAGATTCAACTTCCTGCTTGATGAAACAGCTGCTTTGTACAGCTGTAAGAGACTTGGCACCAAGCTGTCTAGTCCATCCAAGAATGACTGCAGCAGATCTGTAGTGACTATTTGTAGAATTCTGTGTTCATCTGAAACAGACACCTAACGGCACAAACGAGGAACACTGAGAGAAAGCATAGGAGCAGAAAAAGAAGTTCAAGTACAAATGAAAATATGACTGACCTACAGATTACTTGCTATCTGATCAAATAAAAAGTTAATACATGTAAGAAAGTAGACTTTCTCAGTGTTCTAGCATTTTACTTGTTTTAGTTGGCACTGGTTACCTGTCTCTCATTGTACAGCGTTGGCAATCTGTCCATGGCTACACAGATGGGTGGCTCGTCACCAAAGATTTCCCTTCTTCGCTGTGAGAATGTTGCTATCAACAGTTCATCAAGGCGCTGCAAGTCTGGATCACGCTTCTTCACCGCTAGTAGCATGTTCCTCTGATCCTCCTCTGATTTAGCTATGCTTTATCCTTCAGGTGGATCTGGCAAGTAGTAAACCTCTCCCTTTTCGACTTATTGACTGCCTTGCTGTTTGTCTGTCCCCTTTTCCTCTTATTTACAAGCACTTCTGGGCATCCAGCTGCCGTCAACTTCTGTCGATAGTTACCCATCTTGAATTTCAAGCTGAATACCCAGCAATACCGTCCTTTGGCAGGACCAGACTCTCTGAGACAGGGATGCTTTTCTACAAGAGCTGTGGCTACACTTTCATAGTGTTCTTCACTTGGATAGGCTGTGATTTTAACATATCATCTAGTTTGTCGAGTATTTCACCCTTAAAAGCCTTGGTAACAACCATCACTGTTCCATTCCTGGCATAGGCATCATTTGATGCTCTCAGCTGAAGTTCAACATCAAGGGAGAAGTCAGGAACAACAAAAGGATCAGGCCATTCCACTGATGAAGCACCACTCTGTGAACTCAAGCTTTCTAAAACTAATGAGTCAGAAACAGAATCAGAAAATATGAACAAAATTTTTAATGTTGTTTGACTTGTTAGGTCTTTGATATCTGTTAAATTGCAGAGCTCATTTCCAAAATCTGGATCTTCGAACTGTAGAATGAAGTTTCCTTGCAAACTCAGACTGGTGGTCAGTGCTTCACACAGCTCCTGGACTGACTGAGGAATATGCTCTAGGGTGACACACTAACTCGGAGAAGTATCTTGGAAGGAGCAACAACTGTAACAGAGAGACAAAGCAAATAAAAAACACAAAGATTAAAGACATTGAAAACAACAGTAAAAACTGCTTACACAAAGCACACAAAATGTGGGATCTGCAATAAGTGTGGTGTGGCTGCTTTAGGTCAAAAAAGAAATAGAAAATTAAAGTGTGGTATGACTGCATTAAATCGGAAATGAGTCAACAAGAATTAAAGTAGTAAAACTAAAATGGTTTTTAAAATGAGAAAATCTATCTTTACTGTACCTTACTGTATCATGAAGGTCCTTGGCGCTTTCTATTAACAAGGTATGCAGCCAAGGGGACGTAATGATTCAGCTGGTCAGGAATGACAAATTAGTTAGTGCAGGGTCTTTTTTGGCAAGCTGGTAACATCTGAGATGCTCCAAAAAGCCAGCTGTGTCAATGATGAAAAAAGATCTCCAGTATTTTCCCAAAATCTGGCAGTCCACTTGCATGTCCAACTGATAGAACCATCCCTTTTGAATATTTCGTTCGATTTAAATAGGGAGTGGAGGTGAGTGAAACAGAGTCCAGGCCTTTAAACTTGTTCCATATGGTCACATGGATAGCAATGTCCAAAATGTCCACTGATACAACAGATACTGGCCCAGTTTCAATACTTGGTTTAAACACACTTGGCATTTCCAAATAATATGCCAACACTAAATGTTGTCTCGTAGCCAAAGTGTGCAGAATATTTTTGAAGTTACCAACATCATGAACTACCTTTTTAAAGAAATAATGTTTAGCCTTAAATCTTATTGTCCAAATTTTTTTATTAGCACTGGATACTGTTCAACATGATGCTTAGCCGTAACTTAGTACAGCGAAAAACTTCTAAAAGCAACTGTTGGTGGTCAGAGATTTTAGCTTGGAGGTATGACAATATATTCAAGGATTATGTGCCAAGATTTTTCACCCTCTGGAATGCAGTGGCCAACCAACAGTGGAAGAAATCTCAGAAGGACCCAATTATTATGCCCATTGCCACCTACAGTTCCATTTTTTTGAAAGTTTGTTTATATTGCCTGAGGTCTGTTAGTTTTGTCATGGAATTGAAAGGGGAATGTTTTTATTCTATGGTTGAGATCATTCAATATAAAATACTTCTTATAAATGAGATCTGCAAGGCATATGCAGAGTTCTACAGGCACAATTCCTTCTAATAAGAAAATCAGGTGGAAATCCTTTTGCAGCATGAAAGTGGGTCAACCTGTTTAAAGGACAGTTTTTCTTCACACCAACAGAAGACACATTGGTTTGGTTAAGCACATTAACAGCTTCATCAAACAACTCTGGTGTTCACAAAGTAAAAACTCCACTTCTGACTTCATACTGCTGAATCTACACGAGCTGCCAAACAAAATCTGCAAAATTTGGTGACACTGAAGACTCTTGGAATCCAGCAAATGAGTGTGCACCCAAGTTGTCTGCAGATACATACAAAACTTTTCCTTTAACATTAGAGCCAAGATTCTGAACAAACACACCTTCTTTTTCAAGGACCTCAAGATCTCTGATAAGAGGCTCTAGAACTTTGTTGTAACCGTATTGCTTAATGTGAACGGTTTATTGTGAACAGTAGTGCACTTACTTAAGTAGGCTTTAGTTTTAAGATGTATTTTGACTGATTTCTTTATGCTTTAATTTCATCTTATAATTTACATTTATGGCACGTAGCAGATGCTCTTATCCAAAGCAATGTACATTGATGCTTGTTAGTTCACATTTGTTCTTCATATCCGTTAACCCTAGAATTAAATCCACAAATGATTTTGAACTATGTTGCTTCTCACTGAGCTAAGTACTTTTACAAACATTTACAAAAAAATTGTATGCCCATAAAGATAATGGGTAAATGCCTATTTGTTTTTTGATTTTTTTTTTTTATAAGCTGAATCTTTTCTAAGTGCTAGTTCAAAGTGTTTATTGCGTTATTGCATTTATGATTCAACTGCTTCACTACACAGTACCAGTAGGCATGTGGGTTAACCTGACATTATTTATATTTATGTACTGTTAAAAACATCTATAAATGGGAAGTGAAGACGAACACCATAACTTCGGATGAAAACTGAGAATTATGGTGCAGAGGGACAAAATAAGAAATAGCCTCATATGGTGGGAATTAAAATGGAAAGTTAAGGTGAGATTCAGATAACATCACAATTCGGTGAAACCTCAAATCAGTGTTGGAGGAGGTGAGGCCTGGCAGGAGACCTCACACACACATATTAGGACCAAAATAATCAGAACATTGGTAAAACATACAGAACGTTTAGATATAGAAATGCCCTTAGAGCTGTCTAGCTTTTAATTAGGAATATTACCAAAAGATGTAGAAGATAATCAGACAATTACAGAGGTTCCTTCTTCTGAAGAGCCCGTAGCCTCCCACAGTAACACAAAGAAGGTAGAAGGTTAAGGAGGTCTACTACCTGGAAAACTTGACAAATTTTAAAATTAAAACTGGACATATTCTTGACCAAATAGTTTTCATATTTTTTCAGTCTATGTAAATTAAGAGAGTGAAATTAATTCCTCCCTGTTTAAAAGTGAACCATACAGAAAGTTTTACATTGTGTATGTTTTCTCTATATGTATATGATTGTTATTGTACATGCCTATTTATTTATTTATTTGTTTGTTTTTTAATTAATCAATCAATATGAGAATTGGAATAATATATGGAGATTGAAAGAATGTCTAAATGGCCATTATGTAAAAGTCATTCTTTTTTTTTTAGCATGATCAAAATGAACAGTTTTTATTTTACTCATCATTTGAATAATTCTCTTTGTGATGAATAAACCAACAATTGAATGATTAAATAAATAAAATTAAATGACATGAAAAAATATATTTTTACTCAGATTTGTCCTTCATAGAGCTTGTGGAGGTTCTGAAGTCCTTAAGGATGATCTCCATTGACACTGCTGGATGGGTCTGTACATCCAGCAGTGAGGATACCAATGGGGACCTGATTCCAGGACTGCTCTTCAGGGTCCTTAAAAAATTCTTAAATTAACTTACAACAGTTATTCAATAAATACACCCCCTTCAGATCCATTTATTGTATTTAATTTATCTATATTATATGGTGCTCATTTTTTCTATTGTATTCATTTGCATTTGTTTAATTTCTTTTCATTTATATACATTTTCTGTTTGTTTATTTGTTGGCATATGTAGTCTTCTATAGAAAAAATTATTACCTCTAAAACAAGTGTAACAAACGATGGCAGCCACAACAAAGCACCATAACCAAGCTGAATTAAGACCTTATGATTTTAAATCTGAATGTTAAATATGAAAAATAAATCTTGCGCTCAAAAAGTGAAAAATATCTCTCTCTCTCTCCAGAGAGGAGAGCTTCGCCAACGGTCACGTTCAATAGTTCTGGGGGAGCTGAGGGTCCCTGTAAAATTTCATGGCGCTAGGCTCTTCGCCGATTGCCGGGGGCTCTTACGGCAAACGAGGTCGTTGGAAAGGTCTCACTGAGCCCTATCTAACTGTAAAGTTTGACGAAGATTGGTGGTTGCCCCACGGAGAAAAGCCGCCGCACATTCCATGGGGGACAAAAGTAATGGGACAGCGGGGCGAGGTGAACGGTTTTCGGGTAATAACTCCGGATCTTCGGGGGCTATTATGGCAAATGTGGGGTCGTTGGAAAGGTGTCACTGAGCCCTTTCTAACTGTGAAGTTTCACATTTAGAGTGGGAGATATATTTTATATATTTCACATTCAGATTTAAGATCATTTAAGGCAAATCCTCCATCTCGGTAAGGGATATCACAGCAGGCAGTCTAGCCCCCTGCTAAGTAACAGCTAATTGTAATCATGGGGCGTGGCCAATTAGCATATCTTCTAAACATTTAGAGCTCAACATTTAGAGCTCAAAATTCCCACATTTAGAGTCGCTGTTTGTAAAAGTGCTAGACTTAAATCCCACATTTAGAGCGCAACATTTAGATTTAAGATTTAACATTTAGACATATATTTAAAATTTAGATATGTATTTAACATTTAGATTCAAGATTTAACATTTAACATTCACATTTAGAGTGCAACATATATTTTTCATATTTAACATTTAGATTTAAGATCATTTAAGGCAAATCCTCCATGTTGGTGAGTGGATATCACAGCACGCAGTTCAGCCACCTTCTAAGTAACAGCCAATTTTAATCACGGGGCATGGCCAATTAGCATATCTTCTAAACATTTAGAGCTCAACATTTAGAGCTAAAAAATTCCACATTTAGAGTCACCGTTTGTAAAAGTGCTAGATTTAAATCCCACATTTAGAGAGCAACATTTAGATTTTGTAACAGTCCCGCTCAACGGCCACCAGAGGGCACTGCAGAGGAGAATTGGATAATCCCTCTTAACCAAGGACCAACAGGGGTCGCTGTTTCTCTTGGGGTTAATCAGGCACACAGCTGATAAGGTTTAACCCCAATCAC
>JBBJLS010018856.1:0-15286 GCA_037577275.1 Bryconaethiops microstoma
AATAAGAGAAATGATGCAGTGTTTACAGAACTTGAATAATTTAAAGAAAACAAATCTCTTGTTCACTCAAACAAAATGGCAATAATTACCTTCTTCTAGAACTTCTAGTAGTGTTTTACCATCCAACTGGTGTCATTGTGAGAGGAGAGTGTTGATTACAGCAGTGTTTTTATACTTTGCCTCATTAAATAAGAGTTGATTCAGGTGATCACTAATCAGTACCTCATTAGTACACTTTTTTCAAAAAGATGTATACATTTACACAATGATGGTAGACTTAAGGGATCCAATTTATATTCTGATGACAGAACTGTGACTCATGACTGAATAATCCAGCTGGACCACACCATTAAGCAATCTGGAAATATACACCCTATTTAAAATGTTGTTAATGTGAAATGTGCTTTTAGGATATCCATCCTAGACCTGGGCGATATAATAAAATGTGCTGTAATGGTGGTATTTTACAATATGCTTTTCTGAGCTTATCAACAATATTGTTACAAACATTTAGGTCTTCATTTGCATTACTTCTATAAGTGAGCAGTCATAGTGAGTGTACCCTTGACTACTACTGAGCAATACAGAAAGTGAAAAGAAGACAAAATTGCAACTGGAAAATGTATAAACCAAAGTGTAATAAATACAGAGCTAACACAATGTTACAATGCAATGAGACATTATTACTGATTAATATATGAGTCTTTTGTGATTGTACAGTCCACTATCAATTGTCATCTATCTGATATTTCTTGTCAAATAAAAATCTAATCTGGATGATGAGTAGGCCAGTGTCCCAGCACAGATACGAAACTGTTCTAGTTACAGTCAAACAGCAGAAACAGAATTACAACCAACAGTCTAATACCCAGGGTAGGAAGCCTGACTAGTCCTCGGTGAAACTTCATATGTGATGCACAAAGCAGATACGTGGCTTTAACACTAATGAGTTTCTTGAGAAGTCTGACTATTAAAAGTCTCAGTTCATGGCTCAGTCCAAAGCCTGTTCCAAAGTTCAAAGATAGTAATGATAATGACTCGTAGGATGAGGATGGTCAAAAGGGTGATGATGATGATAATGTCCAAAATGACTACTGATGTCCACGGTGGGTTGAAGACTATGTCCAGCCCTCCTCTTCATTAAAATCATGTAGGTTATGATGGTGGGTTTGCAGTTGTCATGAATGAAAGTAAGATAAAACAGTGGTCCCTAACCACCAGGCTGTTGATCATTTCTTTACTGGGCTGCACAGAAAGAACAAAAACTTTTAAAAATGATTTTAATTTTATTTACTTTACTGTTGCATTACATTAACATGATTAAAAATGCATTTATTGAATATAAAGTTAAAAAAAAACAACAGAAAAGCATATTATTGTCGACATAATTACATTTACATTATATATGTAATAATCAAATTATATTTAATGCACTTCATTATGTTTTGTTATGCCCCCCACCCCACCACATCCCTGCTGAGTAAGGGATGTGGTGGTTACCAATGCAAGCTCTAGCTTAGCTTTAGGCTAAGTAAGCTAACATTACTAGCCTCCCTGAAGAGAGGAGAAATGTTATCTCAAAAATAAACACCAATATCCATTTATCACACACTTACACAGATTACAGACTCTTTTCTAAGTACATTAAAGCTGTTAGCTTGTCTTAAACCTGAACAAAGGGATTTGTTTTCGTTTAAACCCGAATGTAAACATTTCGTCTCCATGACTATATTTGAATAAAATACAATAAAATGTCAACATTTTAGTGCTACTGAAGCATAGAAATGGCTTAAATTTTATTTTTTTAAATCCACAGCAGCTACCTGCCGGTTATAATCTTTAATACTAGTTAATAATATTTGCAAAGTGAGGTAAGGCGAGCGCCCCCTCCGGTCAGGGCTGAGAGTGTCTGTTCTAACAGTCCCTGTGATGATCCTCTCACAGGGGTCGGAGAGGGTCGCAGCGTCCTCGATGGTGGGCTGCTTCTCCAGGAGCGTCCTGTACCGGTAAAAGAGAAAAGAAGAGATCAGTGCAGCTGCTGAGACGCCCGCAGCGCAGAGCAAAACCGGAAGCAGCGCAAAGATCGGGTGGGTGTCGGTGAACGACTGGTATTAGTTAAGAAAAAACACACTTTCACCCGGAAAACGCGTGTTTGAACTGTAGAATTTTCTTTTACGTCACTTACCTTTCTGTGAAAAGACGCGGCCGCTGTTGCCATGGTGACAGCGTTAATGCCCGATAGTGTTAATAGTGTTTTCAGTTACATTTGTGTTTTATGTTTAAATCAGTGTTTTCGTTTAAATTAGTGTTTTAGTTTGAATCAGTTTATTTTAGTTTAATTCAGTGTTTTTAGTTTAAATCAATTCTTTTTTTTAGTTTAAATTAGTGTGTTTTAGGTATAAGAATGGAGAAACCAGTATTTCCCTAAAAACAGCTACACCCAGATATTAAATTTTTATTGGTTAATTTAATAATTATTGATTTAATTATTATTGATAAACCTTTTCAATGTCAAAAAGGCCAATCTTTTTTTTTTGGATTAGATAGATAAATAGATAGATAGTTTATTTTAACATAATGTGTTTTTGCTAGTTTAATGATTAACTTTTTAACTTTTGAACAACAAAGGGCAAATGATAAACTTTTTAACTTTTGTCAAAAAGGCCAAAAACACCCACAGCTAAAGCTAACAACATTATTGTGAATTCTTTATCCTCCTGAGAACTAGGGTAAAAAAAGTATCTTTCAGTTTAGTTCTGTTTGTGATTTCCCACATGTGTAGAGTAAAATTAACGTCTTACAATTTATATAATTTTTAAATTGTTTTTATTTTTGTTTTACAGCATGCCCACTGTAATGGACAGTGGGGCGATTTTAATGTGAAAATTTGTTTTTAAACTTTTGTAGCTGTTTGTTGGGTTTCAGTGTGGTACAGTTTCTCCAATTGTATTTGATGATAAATTATACGCAAGAGCTGAGCATGTTTGTCTTTTATAGTTTTGTAATACTTTGTTAGTAAATTCTTCTTCAACATTTCGGATTTAAACTAGAGAACAGCAAATTCCCTGTAAACATAAAACTTATTTTATATGTCTTTGCATTTTGATGTTTCTAACTTTAGTGATGGTATTGCAGTAAGCAATTTCTTTTTTTTGGTAAGACAGAGAAACATCTTTCCAAAGAAAGTCACTCTTTTGTTTTTCCTCTGACACACCCAAACCACCGACAACTTTTAGTGAGTTTCTCAATTTGAAGAACCTATTTCTTGTCATTGTATTGCTTATTACTGGCTCTTTTGTTTTTTTGGCCCAAAACACAGTGTTTCGTGGGTAGTAAAGGCAGGCCCTATAAACTGATAGACCAAAGAAGGTCTGCATTTCTCGTGATGTAGTATTCAGACATGCATCTTTAATCTGAAGCTCACACGTTTAATGCTGTCGAGTCTTCAAAGAAATTCTTGTCAATGTATTGCGAAAAATATTGAATTGGACTCCTATTTGAGTTGCAGGGTCATCATGGCAATCAGGAGGCATAGGTAGCACAGGTGAGAATCTACTATGATGAAGACAGAAATGTAATTAAATATCCCAATTCTATAAACCACTGAATTTTATTGTGTTATACTGAGCTACAAATAATATTAGCGACATAATTTAGAGTTTCTGATGCATTTTTATTCACCCCTAGATCTATATCCTGCAACAAAGTGGAAAATCATTAAAATCGTCCAAGTGTCCAGTACAGAGGACATTGTTAAATTGGCTATTATTTCATATCACAAATAATTAAACCGCACTAAAAACTCACTCACTACACTATATGACTACATACCCGTGTGTGTGTGTGTGTGTGTTCATATACACATATGGGAACTATACTGAAATATTACTTAGAAATACTTTAAATATAATAGGTAACGTTAACATAGCTACCAGTCATGACCAGGAACATCAACTAGCATGGTTGAAAAAAATGTTTGATTACGATTTTGTATGGGAAACTGTTATAGCTACTGACACCCCACCTGTGAAAAGGTGGGCAATTACCGTAATACTCAGGTGAATTCAGTATTTTTATGTACCTCAGGAAAGGTTAAAGTGATTCTTCAACTCATAATGAAGCTACAGAACATAATGAAGCTACAGAATGAGCTTGTTATGAATTTTGCATTTATTCAATAATAACATAACAGACACTATCTCAGTAGATTTTACAGTGAAAGATCCAACCAAAGATTACGTATGTTTATTAATGCTGGTAGGATAAATAGTTTAATTTTCAAAAACCGCTAAATTGAATATTGAATGAAATACTGAAGACTGAATCTTATTTGGAAAAATACAGAAAAATGCACTGAATCGGAGTTTTGCACAAAAGGCAAGATCTTAAAATGTGCCCATTAACATGGATTCCATCTTTCACATGGAAGATCTTTGCTGCTTATGGTTTGTTCGCTCCTGTTACTGCTTGGAGTTGAAGCAGAGCCTCAAACTCACTCCGTCTGATTAGTAGAGTTTCAGGAGTCTCAAAACAGGCTTTTACTCAGTATCTGTGGTTTTGAGTCACACTGCCTGAGGGGAAAAACAGCTTTGTTACTGTTACAACTTTGATCCAGTTTTTCATCTTCATGCAAGTGTTTAATGAAAAGCAGGTTTAAAAATCTCACTTTTTTCACCTGTAAAAATTCACTCAAGATGAAAATACCTTACAACCCCTGAAGATTAACTTGAAAAATATTGCTTAATGGTATTTTCTGTGTGTAGTGGCACACAGAAACTCACAGGGCAACTCGCAGCCATGTGTGAAAGAACCGGAATTTCAGTTCATGGTTCAAAGCAGACTCTTCAGGCTTATTTAAAGAAGTGACTAATTGTACCTGGATTTCAGCATCAATAATTATCCATTAATACATTACATTTGTAATAATAACTGTCATCACTATAGTAATAGTAGTATTAGTTATAGTTTTGTTAATATAGAATTAACAAAAATAAACTGAATGACATTCTTGTTTTTGAAAAGAAAGCAAAATATCTCTTGCATTTCTTACTTATTTTAATGTTGGAAATGAAATTATCAAATGAAAACATTTGAAAATTGAGGCCTAATCTTCTGTGATAACCATCATAAATTCTTCAAAGAGGATGTGATGATGAGTATTAAACACAGACCAAAGACAAGCTCATGCAAAGAACTGAGACCAACAAGAAATAGTGTTAGACTAATTTTTATGACTTAAGTTAATTCTCAAAACTTACTGTTACAAAAACAAAATCAAACATACAAACATGTAACAAATATAGAGCACAGTCCTTCCAGTGTGTGCATCACAAGCTAGACGGGAACACACCTACGAAACACTGAAAACCCAGACCAACCTGGTTAACCCCACAGGCCTGTGTGTGTGTGTGTGTGTGTGTGTGTCTGTATTTGTCCATAAGTCTCTGCGTGTGTGTTTGTGTGCGCGTCTCTTCTTTGAACATTGGACTTCACACACCTCTCATCACACTTGGATTCAAGACCATCAGCAAAAGGTGGAGAGGTGAGGAGGCTCAGTAAACAATATGGAAACAGTTTAGATGTACACGCACATACGCACGCGCACACACACGCACACACCCCAATACAGCACTCGTGACTGAGTCAGGCTGTGGTAGACCCAGAGCAACCTCTTCGGCCTCAACAGCACACAAGGTCTCTCTCTCCAAACGTGAAGTGTCTCAGTGGTCCGTCTGGGGTTGTGGATCTGGACAGGCTGCTTTGGGTCCTGGGTTCTTGTTCAGTTGCGTCCGTGTCAAGTGGGGACCAGTTCCAGGGTTAAAACCGGTGCAGATCCAAACCCACAATCTTCATCTCCATCTCACCACTGTTGCACCTCCTACACAGAACAGTGGAGACCTCTGCAAAACAAATTAAGAATAAAATAAAGAATACCCCTGTACAGCTGCAGCGTTTATATAACACACTGCCGGAGCGACAGTCACAAAAACAGCACAGCCTCGTGACACACGTCACAGTGATCACTGTCTCTTAGCTACTCTATTTCTGATCAAATTTCAAAACCAAAACAAAACACAAATATGAAATTCAGTGTCTCATTCAACCCCCAGGAATGTTTATCCTCTATCATCCCTTAAGGCTACTACTAAGTAGTGATGGTTATGATTATAATTGTATTAAGCGCCGCTCCGTTCTCCATTGATCCAATCCAGCATCCACGGTTTGGAAACGCAGCTGTGTGAGAACGTAACAGTGCAGAAACACCCACAGCACCGTCTGAACAGGAGACTCTCCAGATTTCAGTACTGACCAGTCAGGAACTGGGACCAGTTTAGTACTAGGTTTTGATACCCATCCCTATAGACAATTATAGACAATGCACTGGACAAACGTAAACATGACATTTTTTCCAAATTATAATGCACAACTGTTATCCACTTGAATTTGCTGGCGCTCAATTTCATGCACATGCCACATTTGGTTTTAGTATTTCCCAATATTTTAAATTAATAAAGAATGACTGCATTTAAAATTGCAGACATACAGCACACTTAAGTTGCTCCACGAAGAGGTGGTGTTACTGTCTTTTTACTTAAGAAAAAAAGTAACTTGTACATACAACGTGATACACCTGCATTAATGCTGGGCAACGATTAACATTTTTTTATCACAATATAATACGAACAAAATTAATGGGAGCACTGTACGTGTTGGCTGGTTTTTGCGCGGGTCAGACGCACCATTACTTTTGTCTATATTAAATTGACAAAAGTAATGGGACGCCTGACCCCCGCGAAAACCAGCCAACATGTACAGCACTCGCATTATTTCGGTGAAAGCACCGAACTTGAAAGGAATTTTTTAAAGCCTGTCTTAACACAAAATAAATTTTTTTAGTGTTAAGTAAACGTGATAACATGTTAACGTGCCCAGCCCTAACCTACACATAGCTTCATATCTAGTATAAGGTGACAAACTCCCTGAACAGTGCGTTCATTCACATGCAGTTTTTTTCTTAAACTTTACAGCCCCAATTCTGTGAAGTATTACATCACTTTCTCGAGAGAGTTACTGTCTTTTTTAGCCCACTCCTCTGTGAACGTTGCACTTTAAGTCTGAGCAGAACACAACACTGACACTCCCACATTCCAAGAATAAAACTGTAGTGTGTCTGAGTGGTACAACCCTTTGTTCTGACCAGCAAAATCACCGGACATCAACCTTAACTCTCAGTTCAGAACAGCAGGTGAAATGCTGAAACAGGCAGAGAAATTATAGCTCAAACGTGCTCCCAGTTCATGGAAGAGTGGACCAAAATACTGCTGAGAAATTGGGATCAGCATTGTTAAGGCAACAGGAGAAGAAATAATGTGTGCTGGAGCAAAACAGGCGAAACTAACAGAAATAGCCACTTTTTTAAAGAATGCAGGGGTTCCTCACCACAGGCCTTTGCCTGCTGCGCTCCTCCTCTGCTGGGCCAGGCTGTAGATCTCCTGCAGCTGTTTCTTCTGGTCGTCGCTCAGAGATTGTGTCAGAGCCTGATACCAGTTTATATCTGAGCTCTGCACTCCTGCAATGCCACAGTTATATTGCACAATCAAGTTTAATTGCTTTAATTAAGTAACTTGGCAAATGATTTGGCAAATTTGCATAATTTCCCTTACTTTACATAGTCAGTCCACCAAGCACTGTTTGGAATTTTGCACTGGAGGTACTACGCTAATGCAGCCAACAAGTAATATTAACTTTTAATGCTACCACTTTGCCTTGTGCCAACTCCAAAACTACATAAATCACATATTTGCCTCAAACAAAAATGGACAACTAAAGCTGGTTAGATGAGTTCTTGGAGCAGGGGTGCCCCACTCCAGTCCTGGAGGGCTGGTGTCAAGCAGAGTTTTCCAAAAACAACTGATTTAACTCGCTTGTTAATTTGCAGGTTTAGTGAGTGAGTTTGAGAAGGGGAACTACCAGACTGTGCTGGACACTGGACATCCAGGACCAGAGTTGGGCTCTGCAGAAAGAGGTGCTTATTTTGGTTGCAGAACCGCTGAAATCCTTGCAATATGATGCAACTCTTAGAATACTTTAAAATACTTTCCAATAAGACTCCCTGTCCCAGTGTGTGTGTTCCAACTGAAAGATCTGCTCCTCACTGTTCTGTCTGTGTAATGTAGGTGTAAGTGGTGTGTTGGCGAGGGGATGCTGAATAAAATATTGAAACGGGAGCTGAGAGTCTGTAGGTGCGGATTGTTTTTAGAAAATGGATGAATACTTACGAAGAAGGGAGGCAGAAAAGAACTGATACTCGTCTTCCCCATTGTCGTAGTCCAGTGGCGTACTGTATTCCTCCAAGGCAGTGCCCTCCAGACCTTCCTCACCCCAGTAATCATCATCGTCATCATCATCGTCATCGTCGTTGTCATTACCAGTGGAAGCCCCGGCTGGTTGCATGCAGGAACTCTTGTTTCCCACCTCATCTTCATCACTTGGAATCTCCTCTGAGAAAAACAAACATTCTGATGACTTCTGTAAGCTATATTGCTGTTGTCCTTTATGAACAATATACACAATTACATCCACACTGTGGTACAAATCAGACAAATCATGTCGGCCATAAAAATAAGTTGGTACACTTGACTACACAAAAACATTGGAGAGCTAGAGGGTGCTGTAGGGAAATGCAGCGTAATTAATTCCAATTTATTTCAGTCAGCTGCCTGGTGCCTCAGGTTTTAGGTAATGATAAACCGACAGACTGAACACTACTACTGCTAGTATTATTACTGCTACTACTGCTACTATTACTGCTAAGACTACTATTGCTGCAACTACTACTACTAACACTACTACTAAGACCGTTAAAACTACTACCGCTGCCAATAAAGAATCACATCAGACAACAAGCAAAAAATGAACAACGGCCTCAAAATGTACTAAAAGCACTGCAGATGATGCACTAAACAGTTCCAGCCCTGGAGAGCCAAAACACACATGGTTCAGCATTTTTCATGCCTGACACAACTCAACATGAGCTGAATCAGGTGCTGCAGAGGAAAGAAAGCATGAATTCATACTGAACTATTTCCCTCCATGACGGGAGCTGTGTAGCCCTGCATTAAGGATGGAAATCATAGCCTGAATGCGCCTCTTACCATTCTCCTCCTCCTCACAGCCCTGCGCCCTGGACAGCTGCTCAGGCTTGTTGAGAACCCGGGAGGCGTAGATGTGTTTGAGTCCCAAGAATAGAAGCAGGATTGAGGGGATGATCTGACCGGCCACTCCTTCCAGAACCGCCGGCCTGCTGGACAGCTCCATGATCAGACTCAGGCCGATGATGCACATCTTACGGTCATGCAGCCTGAACAGAGGGACACCACATGACACACCATCATCTTTAACCCTTCAGTGTGTAGCATTACAGGGTTGCGCCGCTGGCTACCTTCCATTACAGTGTACCGTCACACCGGTGTGTTTTGGATTGATCATGAACACACATTCCATCATCACAACGCAAGTTAATGGAGATACAAGATTACAGCTGATACACCGTTATTTTTACATTTGACAGTCAACACATCACTAAATCACACTATACTCAGGCTATGTTCAAACTGATGGAAGGGCCGAGCGCCATGCAGGACACTTAAGAGCACAACACACAACAAAGAAGAAACAGACACGTCAAAGCAATACCGCCAAATACCAAGCTGTTGTTTTAGTTACACGTCTTTATGGAATATTTATTACCCCGCCTCATTCATTCGTAACTACTATGGCACTGTAACCATAGCAACCACAGCTTGTGCTGCTGTGTAACAATCAATCACCCTGTCGAACAAGTAAAAATCAAACAAGTGATACTAAAATCAAGGTGAACATCATCTCACTGATGTGAGATGATGAAATATTCAGTTGCTTTGCAGTGTAACTGGAGCAAATACAAGAGTGATCCACAACACAAAGTAACAGATTTTCACATTTTAGCGTAGAACGCTGGAGAATGAACAAATGAGCAATGAGTAGAACTGTTAAAAAACTCCCCGTCATAGTATCAGAAATGCACACAGTTAATAATAACAAATGAAAAACTAGGAGCCAATTACAGTCATGTCATGATAACAAGCTCACAATAACTTCCATGCATTATTACACTTATTAGTATTAGTACATTCATTTTTTTGCACGAATTGACATGACTTTACTGGTAAAGGGTCCAGCTTGTGGAATCTGGACAAATTTAAATGTGTCATACACTACATAACAAAAGTATAGTGAAAGCAGCCATTCTGAGATTTTACAATCAACTTAATTTGCCAACAACCAATACATTTATTAGCATCTAGTTGTCATTTTCCAGAGCATCTGAATGTGAGAAAGCTGTGAACCTGATTAGAGCTGCAATGAAACTCTGCAGAAGAATCACTAGTAGCAAAACAACTGAACAAATTAAGCTATTTAGCCTTTACCTTTCTTCTACGATCATAAACATATAAGAGTCTGGTATCTTTTGAAAACAATATAACTCATGTTTAATGTTGCAACATCAGGGTTGGTTCATCATGTCTGCTCTGCAATGTATGTGATACGTCAGGACTATTCACAGACTAATACACATTACACAAAATACAGGATTAATACACATTACACAAAATACAGGTTTCTGCAAGATCATTAAATGCTAAAAACTCACAGTCTGTCTCAAAGTCTATACTTACAATTTCCCATTTTGCTCAAGTGCACACTAACCAAATGCATTTCTGAATTGATAAAAAAAAAAAAAAGTTAAGATCCCAAGTGCTTTGATATGTATACACACACACACACACATACACAGATGTGTGTGTATTTGTGCTGTTGCAGACTGCAATGTTAACATCAATGTGCTGTTCTAGAGTCGCTGCGTTTAGTGCCGCCTTGTACATTTAAAAAAACAAAAACAAAAAACAACCAAAAAAAAGGTACACACTTGGACACTGAACATGTTTTTGCAGATCAAGGACAGGATATTTGTGGCCTATTGTTTTCAATGGGAGTGATGTGTTTTTGTGCTTCATGCTAGGTAAAAACATTCCAAAATAAAGCCTTTAAGCCCTCTATGTCATGTGCGATTGTCTGCGCTGACCCTTCAGATCAGCACTGCATTATATCTCAGATCACAAAATACAGTGAACACCAGACGTCCCAACTTGCTTGGAAAAATCAAGCTATCGAAGTACACGTGTTTTTCATGTTTTAAATACGTATTAGGGTCAGCAGGCATACCCGAGGAAGAACTCTGTGTCATTCATCCATTGGTTGATGAACTGTGCGGTGATGGGCTCGGGGCTGTGAGGGAAGCGGATGTTCTCCAGCGTGTTCATCAGCAGGGTGGGGCTGTAATACAGCGCAGCAATGGCCACCTGCAGACACATGGTGCGTAACTCCGTCGACTTCACCCCCCGCGTCAGTCGCTCCAACACCGCTTCCACGAACAGTGGGATACACTAAGACACACACACACACACACACTCACGGTGAGACAAGGCCGTGTCTATGAGACACATCATCTTCACTCATTCTTTATTGCTATGTTTACACAGTTGATACCACTGATTTTTTTGGTTTGTCTCTGTACTTAGAGGAATGGTGACTCTACTGACTCCAGATGTAGTCAAGCAGCCAGGATATTTAAAGTGTGAATATTGATTCACAGTCAAGTTTAGCACAGGAGCTATGAGGCTAACATTACTAACAAACACAAGAAGTCAATAGTCACTCCATTTTCTTCCGCAAAGAAATCCCCCAAACTTCTCTCAATCTGCTCAAATCACATCTAGGTGGAGCAGACCTGTGAATGTGGTTTAGTATGACTTACTGAGAGCTCTAAAAGTGAACAAAACTTCGCCGCTACAGGCAGCCATTTCAGACAAGACCATGGTAGGAGAAGACTGATTGATCAGATTTCCTTTTATTTATTGCCACAAAAGAGTTTTAGATCAGAACTGCTACTCCTGAGATGGTTTATGAAAACAGACCCTGTTGTTTAAAAAGGCTGTCTGCATTGTTGTTTGTTTGTTGATGTTTTGTTCATTTTTATAGCTCATAGTCTAGTCATACTGTGTCCTAAAGCACACTGACTAGTCTTCTCCACCTTAATGAAGAGCTGGCTGCGGTTTGAGCAAGTTGAGAGTTGTTTTGCAGACGCATGTGCAGAAAAGATTTAGGTGACTATTCTCGTGCTCCTTAGCCTCACATTGACCTTAGCCAATGTTAGCCAATTAGCTCCAGTTTTAAACTAACGAAACAAAAACTGGATTCTTAACATGCCTTGCTTGATGAACTGAATCAGGGGTAAGTGAAAGATTATGTGAATTTTTCTCAAATTCGTCCTTAAAAATGATTTTTTTCAACCAAAAATGATTATGAATCAAATGGCTTTCTGTTTCAAATACTGGCAAATACATCCACATGACTTTCCACAGCATTCATGTGCATGCAAAAGACAGCAGATTGGGCTGAGAACTGGAAAACAGAACATTCCTTTCATGTTTGTAAGGTTTACAGTTTGTACTGTCAGAAATGACAAAGCCTGACTTGACAAGACTGGTCATTTACACTGGCTGGCTGTCTTATTCAGACAAGAGTCTCTGTAATACTATTTCCACGAAAATCCGTCACACTCCTAGACTCTCCACGTCTCTCACCTGGTCAATGCCCCGGCCGCGACACTGTAAGATGATGACCTCCAGCAGCTTGGCAGCATGGCACTCAGCATCCTCCCCCGCATCACTTGTGAGGACCTGGGGGTAACAGTGAGCAAGGACAGTCAAGGATGGTCAAGAATAACACCCAGTCATTTCAGTAACCCAAAGGAAGCTTGGTCATGACAAAAATAAACCAGTCAAATCCAACGTTAAAGACTGAGCAAGCCCACCTTTTTGCACATGGTGTAAATGACCTCCAGGTGTTTGGGATTAGACAGTAGTGTGTCTGTGTCCACAGTTACATAATTGTGCAAAAGAGGCATCATGTCTGCAGAAACATAGGAAATGTTTCATCATCAGAGCAGTATGCAATATCATATTAGGGCTGTACCCTCTAAACTGACTAGTTGACTAATCAATCATAGTGTTTTAGGTGACCAATTAACTGAACACATTTATTCATCTCTCTTATTAAAATGATAGGAATCCCGTTGTTTAAAAAAAAAAGAAAAAAAAAAGACTATATATAATTAAATGGTTGAGATGTTAAATGGTACACTGACTGGCAGTGATGAGAACCAGGGAGCCTTTAGAAGCATTAAAGTCTTCAGATGTCTGGTTAAGATCACCATCAGCTATAGTGCATTTTATATCAGACCACTTTTACTGATGTGTTAATGATGCAGACTAAATGGTGGAACCGCTCTTTTTAAAACCACAGACCTTCCATCAGTTCCTCTGCCGTACTGTCAATATAGCTTTGACCAGGCTCATTTACTGAATCAATTCAGTCAGGCACACAGTCTAGCTAGAGATGAGGTGAAGGTGGTCCTACCTGTGAAGTAGTCGAAGCAGTCATGTTGGAAGACGTCATAGAGCACCCCAAGCAGCTGCCACATCTGAGGGGAAATGGTCTGGCAGGTGAGGCCAAAGGCCAAAGACAGAATCTCCTCATAAAACTCTGACAGACAGAGAGACAGAGATCCAGTGAGACACAGCAAAACTGATCACTTAAAAGAAATTTAAAAATGATTCAATTCAGTTCATTCTGTAGCTGACATCCTTTTCAGAGCACTACAAAAAATAAGACTACTAGTCAAATGTTTGAACACACATCCCTATTTTTACATTTCATACTAAGACATATATATATACACACACACACATATACATATACATATACATATATATATATACACACACACACACACATATATATATATATATATACTCATTGTGTACACACATCACTATTAGTCTACATTTAGTTTACATATAGTTTACATATACACATATGTATATATTTTATAATACAGATGTCCAGATTTTATATTTCTAGATTGCATTGTGTACATTTTATAATGTACTGTTGGTACAGTATTTTATTTTTATTTTATTTTATTCCATTTTATTCTATTTCTTAATTTTTGCTGCTCCTAACTTTGCACTGTCCACTTTCTGCTGTGACGAAGCAAATTTTTCACTTGTGGGACTAATAAAGGTTTATCTTACCTTATCTTATCTCTTTAATAAGATGTGATTCAGGTGATCACTAATCAGTTCCTCATAAAGCAGAATGAGGTGCTTGTGTAGGAATTTAACAGACACTGGACTGGAATGGTTGTCATGCTCAGAGATGCTGATTTAAAAATAAATTGCAGTGCTCTCTTATTTTTTACTGAAGCTGTATATCAACTGAATCTATTTATACTAATGTCTTGTTATGAAATTACTATGAATGGCTATATGGACTAAGATTTTGTCTGGGCTTGTCTAATATGAGTCATTTTTAAGTTAATTCTCAGTGCAAAAAAGCTTCATCAGTGATGGCACCATCCACAGCTCCATTCTTCATTTTTACAGTTTCTTGCTAAATGTTTTGTAACCTATAAAATATTAGCAGCATAATTAAAATCATTTAATATCTGCACCTGCAAATTATTTTGACCACCAATCTCAAACCAGTAGTCTATGTTTCTTTTCCACCATAATCCGTCATTTTAGACAAGATGTGGAAGCAGCACAGGTAGTGTGTTGTTATGAGTGCTTTGTCTTACACATTTTTCACTGTCAAAAACATAGCAGAGGTGTTTGTTGGACTCAGAGTCTTTGCAGATGAAGGTGAATATCCTCTTGTCTGTTTTGTCATCTGCGCAGAAAGATATCCGGTGCAACTGGCAATTGTGCTGCACTTCCTATAAACACAAAGAAACACTCAAATGATGTACGTCACACTACCTACTCCATGGCCAAAACTATCTCCACTGAAAAGCACTAATAGACCAACAGAGCCAGACTCTCTGGAGCAGCGGCCTGATTCGAAGGTTCCCAAGCCCAATACAAAACACAAAACACAAGGGGGATAAAGCCCCCAAGGATTCTGATCACATGGATGAACTTAATCAAATCATCACTGTAAAGTCTCCCCAGAAGAGCAGCAGATGGGGAAAACTGCAGGTGTCTGCAAACTTAGAGGGAGGGAGGGAGGGAGGGAGAGAGAGAGAGAGAGGGAGAGAGAGAGGGAGAGAGGGAGGGAGGGAGAGAGAGAGAGAGAGAGAGAGAGAGAGAGAGAGAGAGAGAGAGAGAGAGAGAGAGAGAGA
>JBBJLS010018933.1:0-35639 GCA_037577275.1 Bryconaethiops microstoma
CACTGGGACACAGTCATGCTGGAATAGAAAAGGTTCTTCCCCAAACTGGGTCCACAAAGTTGGAAGCATGGCGTTATCTAAAATGTTTTTGTATGTTGAAGTATTAAGAACGCAGTTCAATCGAAGTAAGGGGCCTAGTCCAAACCCTGAAAAACAGGTGCGTCAAAATACTTTTGTCCATATAGTGTTTTGACAATATTTATTATCTTTACTCATATTATGTATTTACTAAAAGAGTCACAGTGATTTTAATTTGATTTGAACTAAAAGACCCAGTTGGTCATTTGTAATGAAGCTCAGCATCCTTTGGTTCAGCAATCAGCATGAAATGAAACCCAGACCCTAGTTCAAGTTCACTGCCACCACAAAGGTATGAATGAAAAAAAATAAATAATAATGTAGTGTCCTGGACCTCTGGACATTTTCATACGTGCTTACTTAACTGCTTTAGCATTTAGCATGGCTGAAGGGAATTTGCACAGCCAATTGAAATTCTCCATGCAGCTCAGACAGCACAGAAATAAATGCTATTTCTCACTTAACTGGCATGGTAATTTTAGGCAAACAAGAAAAAATCATGCAAATCAGATGTGAAATATTCACACAGGCCGAGATACTGGGATAAGAATAACTGTAAAAAAATTACCCTCGGAAAATGAAATGTTGGACCAATGATAAGCAAAGAAGATCTAGCAAGTTCTACCGAGCTAAACTCCCAAATGTATGAAAGACACCTTGCTTACTTGGTGTCTTTGGAATCTTTGGAGACGGTGATACTGGCCTCTGCAATACTGATATCACAGAAAGCTTCCATTTGTAAATAAGCCTTTAACCAATCAGTGTTTTCAACAGGGTGACCAATCATAGCTCCAGGTGAGATAATGGGTGTTTTAATGCACTGAGGTATTCATAACACACACGCACACACACACACACACACAAACACACACACAAACACACACACAATTGACTGAGTAATGTTAATTTCAAAAACCACTGTCCCACCAAGTAAGTAGGAAAACAACATGACCATCAAAGGTTATCCCATGAACAGTACAGCAGTCTTGGTGCAGCAATATAGAATACAACTAATGAGCATATATTAAAAAAACACATACAAATACTCTGCTTTGCTGCTCAGTCGTGACACAATCAAAAACTGAGACTCACTGGGATATCTGGATGCTTTTTGTTTACTTTTTGCCTTTTTTCTTTCATTTTTCCATCACTTTTGACAGTGGAGAGTTCCTGGTCTACTAACTGTTACACTTTTACCATTTAATTTGCATACAGACACTTTCTAGAGCTCTTGATTTTTATTTTTTATTTTTTTAGAAAGTCCATTTTAGGACTTTTATGATTTCATGAAAATCATGTTAACCAAATTTCCTAATGAATCTGCTTAGTGATTTCTTTGTTATTTGAATAATAAATAGTGGATTCGCAGTGGACTCAAGTACCTTTTGTGAGCATTGTGGTAAAAGAGGAAAGTCATGACCGCAAGGTTGAGATTTCTGAACCTGGAACTGTCAGTCATATGGTCTGGCCACTCACCTGTGTGTCCAGCTAAATCAAGCTTGGGGTCACACTTTGGATGAGAGCAATCTGCAAGAAAAAGAGAGAGAGAGAAAGATGGATGAATACAAAGGGGGCTCAGTTTCTTAAAACACTTTGATGTGGAGCCCCTGAACACGCCAAGAGCTTTAACAACATGGGACATGTGGTGTAACACAGACTTCCACATGTTAGAAAACTTGTCCTGCTGGTCGGACAAAGCTCCATAGTTCAAAGCCACTTTGTGATCATACGCGGCGAGGGGGGTGGGGGGCTGGCGAGGGAGCGCTGAGAGTCAGGTTTAGTCCCTTTAAGTCAACACACAAGAAAACGTACGGCCTCAAACTGGGTCGTAACTTACCCCCGCATTTACAACAGAGCTTCAGCAGAATTACAGAAACACTTTGGAACTGCGTTCAATGCCGTCTCCACACATACGTATCTACTGATAATCATAATAATCACACACACATTGTTCGCAAAGTGCTCTTTTTAGCGGAACCCTCAGGAAACAATTTATATACGGCTTCAAATCTGGGAAGTACGAACCTAAACATAACCTGGAGGGAAAAAAAGCACCCAAGTTCGGCCGAGCCACCGAGCTGCGGAAGTCTGTTTCCACGCGGAAATCCAACAAACATCCTCGCAAAACAAAAAGGGATGTCCAAACAAAGTGAGGTTGAAAGTTAGTAAATCCTGTCGAACAGCTGTCCCATAGATAGCAACACACAGCTTCCAGCTGCGGCCTTTATTTAATCAGCCTCTGCTTCCATTCATTAAAAGCCCGCCGTATATAAAAGGATTTCTAAACCGTTTCATTTGATGTATGTTATAGCTAAAGAGACCACCAGCGTACTGGCATGTGCGGTGATTCAGATACGCAGCAAATGCCTCGTTTCCTTCCCTGGATGCGGGCGTGTGTGTGTGTGTCATTTAATACCAGTCGGAGGCACGCCTGCCGACTCTGGAGTGTGCACACAATGCATGTGTGCGGCCCATTGGGTACCGTATTGTAGCAACATTTCCAGCTCATCCAGAGCCTCGCAGATGCTCTACGAAGAGCCACACAGCTGCTCTTATTACAGACGAGGTCTGACCATTACTGATAAGGCGCCGGCGAACCACAGCACAGCACCCAGCGACTGACTCCAGAGCAGTCATCCGGAACTGGCATGCCGTCTTTCCCATCAGACGAGCATCTTCCCTGATGTGGGACTGGCCACTCCAGCGCTAATGGGGCCGATATGAGGCCTGATCAGAAGAGGCTTTACGCTCGACTGGTCCCTGTTCAGCTGGCACAAGGCTCTGGTGCACAACCCCAAGCGCTGCCGGCAGGCCGCAGGAATGGATGATTTACTTCAGCCAATTTCCATCCAAATGGAACTGCTTCAGATTTATGCTGACGTATGACTTTATCGCCAACACACACACACAGCAGCCCGTCCCCGATAAATAACACGCATGCACATCCATACGCGCTTTACATGCGCAGCACTAGCAGTGGGAGGCTCTGCACTTGCCCGGGATTAGTAATGGAAAAGAGGATACATGCTCAAATAAATGAAGTCACTTTCAGATGGTGAGTTTAACAGCTGTTAAGCACAGAACGTTCTTGTCATCTCATATCGGCTGAAGTGGAGTCACTCAAGTCAGCTCTGAGGAACGAATCTGAAGACCTGGGCCAAAATCAATGAAGGAATCAATGAATCAAATGTCCAGTTCATCCGATTTACTTCCGTGCATCTTCTTTTCGTCAGTAAACAGTGGTTTCATTCTGCTTATCTTATACTGAAGGACAAAGACAAACATGATACAAAGGCAGCCATGATAAGAGGTTTACTTTCGGCTACTCAGGATAGGACGTACACAAAACTCCCCTTGTGTTGTCAATAATTTTACCTTACTTTCTTTTTCCATTAAAAACTGAGCGATGCTTGATTCTGCAATTGATTGCAACATTGTTTTTTTCGGTAACACTTTACAACAAGACTTCCCTTAAAAACGGTTTTATCAATGATTCATGATCAGGTTGTTAACTAAGTTGTAATCAGTTCATAAATCATTAATAAGCACTTTACAAACAAGTTACAACTTTTGACAAGATCTCAGCTCTTGCTTTTTGCGTATCCTGTCCCTTTCTCAGGCAGACTGTTAAACTGTCGGTTTCATCAGGTCTTTGTTAACATGCTACCACCATTAAAACACCAGCTCTTGCTAAAAAGTGAGCCTGCATAGATGTATTACAACTGTTAGATTTCACCTGATTATAAATCATTCATAAACCCTTAATAAACGCAGTCTTATTGTGAAGCGCTACGCTTTTCCAGGTAAACTCGGTCCTATGTCTGTGGTTTCATAGTTTTCCATCTGAATTTCATGGTAAATTTAATACAAGCGGCTGAACCATTCAGATCCATCTCTCTCTCCTTAGCTAACCAACCAATCACTTCCAAGCAACTTATCACTTCTGAGCTATTGCTGCTTGATACTTCAGAGCTCTTAAGCATTGTAAATGAACACATTTGGCCTAAAGCTGTGCCTGGGTGGGGGCTTCCTAGTAGTGCAATTGTGGTGCAAGCATTGGCCCTATTGGGCGATCACAAGATCGATCCCCAGTGGTGCTGCAGCCATCAGTGGCCAGGAGTCCAACAGAGCACAGCTGACCTCGAGCGGATGGGATGGCAACCTCCCTCCCCATCTCCCAACACGATGCTGGCCAGAACAGGCTTATTTCGGTTGACGTGACAAAATGGCGATCACTGCTCTCCTCCAAACACATCAGGCTGTCCACTCACGTTGTATTAGTGGCACCTCAAAAAGGTAAACAGACCGACCCTTAGACTCCCAGTTTTAGTGGCTTCATGTGATGGGGGAGTCCTAGCTAGCAAAATTACAGTAGTCCTTGCTATGTGAACTGCTCAGAGACTAACTTTCATACATTACTGTTTGGAAGTAATGCTGGTGGCCCAGTGGTTGGAGAGTTGCCCCTGCAACTGGAAGGTTGTGGGTTTGAATCCCAAGTCTGCCAGTGGCACCACTGAGGTACCCTAGAGCAAGGTGCCGTCCCAACACACTGCTCCTTGGGTGCTCCATCACTGGCTGCCCATTGCTTCACCTGGGTGAATGGGTTAAATGCAGAGAAGAATTTCACAACCACTGTGTTCTGTGTTGTGGTGTGTTCACTTGTAACTATAAGGGCCACTTTACTTCCTTCCTTCTTTTAACCATGTTATTTATGCACTTATTAAACTGATAGGGCTTCAGCGTTTCAGAGCAGCAGCATTTGAACAGCTTTCTTTTATTCTGTCATTTATGTATCCATATCAGGCTGAATCCAGGACTTTTGGAAATGTTCAGTTCCGGCCAGGTGGCCTCATACTGCTGAAATTACTTCGCTGCATTATGGGATGCAGTACATCATGGAGATAGCTCTGCCTGCCTACTGGAATATTTGTGCAAGGTAGTGCATCACCCGGGTATCTTTGGCGTACTGGAGAAACACTTACAACTTTTGAGCACAACACACAGGCATCATGCAGGAGGCTACTGAGATATCTACTTTTCAAACGTAGGTGTACAAAAAGTAAGCAAAAGTTAAAAAGCCATTTACAGCCTGTGAAGACCAGGATACAGTTCTCCCACCACTCCTAGCTGCGACTCTGGGACTGATTTACAAACACCGCATGGGCAAATGAGAGTCTGTCAGTTTCTGTGTGCAGCAGTTACACTTGAAAAGAGCAAGAGCAAACGTGTTGTATCACGAATGGATGAGGATCTGGTCACTGCGATCAGATCGCATTAACGGCAAGTGTAAACAGGGCCTAATATGCTCCTATGCCAGAAAGTGCATGCATAACAAGCTCCCCCCAAAACATCTGCTTGCCAGGCACACTGTGTGTTCAAGAGACTGAAAAAGGGGTGGAGGTGGGTGGGGGCAGAGAGAGAGAAAGAGAGAGAGAGCGATAGAAAAAGAGAGACAGAGAGCGAGAGAACCGCCAAAATCTGGGCTCCAGCCAAATGCTCTTCCTACAGTTCTAAGTAAGGTGACATTAGCGTAGCCACTTCATGGCCCATAATGGTATTCTATGTCTGAATTCCATGGAGGTCAAGTGGCAATTAGGCTAGCATGGAATGCAGGACGGCAGACTCTGGCCTCGTCAACTAAATCCAAGGGAAAGCTAAGGGTTCGAGACCAAGAAGCGCTCCACCCTGCTCTTCTAGCGATTCAATGGGTTGTGAATAACCCCTCCCCCCAAACCCCCACCCTAGCCCACCTTGCTGTAAATCAGTCTGAGAAAACCCAAAGTTGCTGTTGTCCTGCAGAGAGCAGGACCAGATAATGTGCAGTCATCAGTGCTTCGTTACATTACATAACACTCAGCTTTCTGCTACAAGAGGCATCATGGCTGAACTCGATAACACCGCTGGGCCCCGGCATGCTAGATTGCATTTCAGAGTAAATAAGCTGGAAATAGGACAACACGCTCCATCACAGACCTGCACCTGTCCTAACAGTCACTGTGCTTTTAGAGGCAAGCTGCTGTATCCCTGTGCGGCACAGTACCTGCCCTTAAGCCTCCTTTATGACGACAAAGAGCAAACTGCAACTTGAGTAAAATTAACATCGAAATGCAGTACGAGATGTTAGAGTTTGAGATGTTATGCAGTACATCAAAACATCATCAGCATCATTGACTGTACATAATATATTAGAGACTAGCCCACAGACTACAGCATAACTTCTGCATTCCTTTGACAAGCAGCTGTTTTCCAATTAAGGCTGCACAAGATATCATCAGTTAATTGGTACTGCAATACTGGTCTCTGAAATACTGATATCACAGAAAGCTGCAAATGAGCCTCTAACCAACCACAGTGTTTGTGACAGAGTGACCAATCACAACTCCAGGCGAGTGTCATTGGGTGTTTTGTGGAATCGAGGTAATGATATTATTAAAAAAAGTCAACAAAAGTCACTGATTCATTGCAGAGTTGTTAAAGGGCCCATATTCTACATTTTAATTGCATTTCATTTTCTCATGATGTTTGTGTACCAACAGGTTGGTTTTGTTCCTGCACCTTTAAGACTAAACCATGCAAATAAGCGTGTTCATGATAGTCTACTCTGTACTACAGCCCACTTAATAGGCAGCATATGGCTGAAACGCTTTTATAATTTTAGCATGAAACTACTGTGGGCTGAATCAGAAGATTTATCTAAAAGTGTTAGTTTTGTGACATCACAAAAACTATTATAAGACAACATGATGTTTTTATAGCTTAGTTTCCGTATATGGACTGTGGGAACGTACATTTTAAACTTTCAACAGCATTTATGCGTTTCAAGCCTTTTTAATTACAGGAAAGTCCCATTAACAAACTGAAAATCATCGCAATCGCAGAACGTAGCTGCATAAACACAATATTAATATTTTGTCCAAATAGTCCATTTCTAATTCCATTCTCTAACTGCCTCTATTTCTGGGCCTCAAGTGGGAAAGAATGATCTCAGAGTTGATATCCTATGATAGACATATAATGGTATCATTACATGTCTATCATTATATGTATCATTACATATGAGTCTTACAGAACTGCTGAAATGAGGCAATGTGGACAAACATCCAAACCACCAACGTCTGTCCTCCTTCAGCTAACCTCTAATCTGACAGAATAAAAGCAGCAAATGATTGCAAGTACATAAGATCTTTGCGAGTTTAAAACACCACACTGGATTACAGGAAACGGGTAAAGTGCAATTTGTTTTCCACTAGGAAAATGGCAAAATAATTGGACAGTGGGAAACTCTGTTAAGTTACTCTGACATGGACAGGCTCTACATCTTAACAAGACCGAATAGTCAATTCGATTGAAACAGCAACGTTCCCTCGCCACCACAAGCATAATAACTTCAGTCGTGTCCCAAGAGCGAGCCACAAAGGCCTTTCACACTTCGTCTGAACCTCTGATCTAGAAAACAGGCCTTCCGTACCGAGTGATCCCCACGAGTTTGGAGAAAACGTAATGACCTCCGGGTTTCTCACACAGCAGAGATTCCTGTGGGCTTCTTTTACAGTTCCACAGAGCCACAGCAGTGGAATATAAATATTCAGTAGCCACAGCGCTGCTTTGTATTGCATTAGACTTCAAAAGGATCGTGGGCGATAACGATGTGGCGCTGGTGCAGAAACTTGCAGGATGAGCCACATCACAGAGAGAAAAGAAAAGGCCATTTCCGTGGCGACATATTCTTAGAGGTTTCTGCATTCTACTCAGAGACGAGGAGCATCAAAGGAGCTTAAAATGCCTTTTGGTCATCAACTGCCATGTCGTCAAGTGGTCGGAATAGGTCATGACAAATTCACTCATCACGCAAGCGTGTGCAGCATGTGGAGACTCCCACACTAAATTAAAGCCACCAACGGTTAGAGAGCCACCCCAGACACTGTAGGACAAGGCGCAGTTTCAACAGTACCAGTGGCCAAGGGCCTGGCAATGTGTCATTTCCCGGTGGAATTAAGTGGTTTTGTGCAACGAGCGTAATGGAAACAGGCAGTTAATCCCACCTCATCACAGGAATTGCAACAAGAAAACACTTCTGAATCACTTTCCACCCCCACAGTCAGGGGGGCTGATTGCACTGCACTGACGCTGCTTATCACGGTGATATTGTCGCCTGGAAATCAACGTACCCCCTTGTATCACTTGAGGCTAATCAAACTATCTCCCTGACCTTCCCACAAAGATTTACAATGCCAAAAGGATGTTCCTTCAAATAAACGATAACGATGCACGCCAACCAGCACATCCACACATCAAACTCAGGATGGACAGATCTAGCACTAGACTGGGTCAGGGATCAACCACGGTACTGTGTCCTTCATCGATTTACATTTATATGTACTACATTTAGGAGACACTTTTATCCAAACTTCCATTCCCTAACTACAGGGGACAGGCTCCTTGGAGCAACTCGGGATTAAGGGTCTTGTTCAGGAATCCAGTGGTGATATGCTGAAGGTAGGTGCTTTTTGCTACCTGCATGAATCAAGGTGGTCAACGATGAACAAACTTGGGAATGGTCTGGAACGTTAGCAAGGCTAGCAGATGCTTACAGTCTTCTTACCAAACTAGTGTGCAAGGGGGATAAACTAGATCACTTATCCTCCTAAGGCCAGAGGAGCTGGACGACACACAAAGTCTGTGGCCTGCTTTTCCCTGATAAACAGGGCAAACCAAGTCTCCTAATCTCCAAAGACAAGGTTGCTGTCGTCTGCTGTAAAGACAGACACTCTGCATCAGGAACTCTGGCCCTGAAAGGCCACATATCCTCTGCACACAGTAGCGTTCTCCATAACAGACCTCACTTGGCGTATAAGCAGCCGTGTCATGCTCACATTTTTCTTCTCCCTTCAATGGCCAGTTTTGGCATCAGGGGTGAGAAGCAGTTCTACAACTGAACAAAAGCACAGTGGACTGCTAAATCCAAAAAGGTACTACAGTTACTACGGCTCAGTGACTGAGTAGGGCACCGAGGAGACGTCCAAACCTCTGGAAACACAAAATGCTTAGAGCCCGGGCGTTTAAGGAGACCATTAGCAATTAGGAGGCCAGCTGGGGAAACAGAGACAGAGGAACAGCCTTCCTTAATCTAAGTTGATTACATTTCGCAAGAAAGCTGCTCATTTGTCTGGCCAACACATTTGGCGAGTGTCATTATCCTCACTCTGTTTTCACATCCAAATGGTTACAGCTTCTTTGATATCACCGGACTAAGCTGATGAACTGAGCTTGATACAAAAATGCTCCAACTCATTACCAGTCCTCATTACAAATCCTCAAAAACTGAATAACTTTCAATGACAATACACTTTATTAGGTACACCTACCTTGTATCTACACTCTCTGCTCCATATAGGTGCACTTAGTAGTTTATATTTACAGACCGTAGTCCATCTGTTTCTCTGCGTCATTTGTTAGCCCCCTTGACCCCCTTCTTCAGTGGTCACAGGACCCTCACAGGACCCCCAGTGAGTAGGTATAATTGGATAGTGGGTCAGTCTCAGCACAGCAGTGACACTGACATGGAAGTGGCATGTCAAAATGTGATGAACAGAGTAGATCACACACTTATTGTCCCCTAAATTCGATTTATCTAACCAGTTGATGTAAAATTGTTGATGACGCTTCATCTGCACTGTTTGAGCTGGTCATCCTGAAGTCCTTCATCAGCGGTCAGTTTCCGGATATTTTGGTTAGTGGACTATACAGTAGATTTAAAACTGCATGCAATGCTTCATGCAATATTGATCCGACATCTCAGCACAGGGTCCCAGAGGTACATAACCACTTTAAGATTTCGTTCTAGCAAGATGCTTAGCTTTCAGTTCATTCACTTTGGGTTATATAGACACTGCTTGAGAATATAACAGGACAGAATTCACACACATTCCAGCGAGGAAGAATGATTCTGGTAAGATTGTTTTCTCACTGTGCAGAGCAAAGCCCCAGCAGTGAATCAGAAGACCCCATCTGCTTCTACACTATTGTGCAGAACTGTAGCAACATTAACTAACACACATAAGAGAAAATTGTCCTTCTGACATTAATGTGTATAACCGCAATTAGAATAAAATTTAGATGTATACATATATTTACTTTTACATTTTACTTTTAGACAAAAATTTTGGAAAAGTCATCATTGTTTTGACTCCACAACTGGACTGCGTCAGCCTCCTCTAATCAGAACTATGTAAGGGGTAATCATGCTTTGCCTATGAAAACATGAACAGTACACAAAACAACCAACAGCTTCCTTGCATGAGAGGAGGGTGCCATACAAATAAAATCTATTATTATGACCATTATACTATCATAATAACATAGCATATTATTATTATTTCTATATTACTATATTATTGTACTATCAATATTATTATTATTGTTATTACATATCTTGGCAAAACCTTGAATAACAAAATCACATTCTAAAGTGTGACAGTCAATCCAAGTATGCCTAGAACACCTTCACAAATATCTGTGTTCTGAGTCTACTGCAAAAAAGGCTAACATGATATCATGAGTGTTTTGATTATGATTATACACACGCAGTGGCTGCGAGATCCCACTGCTATCAGGCAAGTACAGGATTACTATTGCGTCTCCTCCTCGAATGCACCTGGCACAACTGAGACAGCTGACGCACAGCAAAGAAACAGCTGACTCCAGAACAGCCGCCGGGGTGGTCTGGGAACCAGGGAATCTCAGCATTGCTTAAAAAGAGCACCAAGAACCAACTGACAGAATATCCTGTGGCGGGACCTGCATTAGTGTTTGCCTGCACCTCACAGAATACCATGTGGTGGTTCTTGTTATCATGATGATGTCATTCCACCACCAGAGACCAGATCACTCGACGTCACACTCATAGCAGTCAGGCAGAGCGGGTGACATTATGGTGGGAGGGAGGAAATGTATGGAGCAGCTACGCAGAACCTCCTGGCAATCGTGATAATAAGGGTGGGATAGAAAACACAGCCCCTACCTTCTGCTTCAGTGGGGTAAATAGAGTATAGCCCCTACCTTCTGCTTCAGTGGGGTAAATAGAGTACAGCCCCTACCTTCTGCTTCAGTGGGGTAAATAGAGTACAGCCCCCACCTTCAACTTCAGTGGGGTAAATAGAGTACAGCCCCTACCTTCAGCTTCAGTGGGGTAAATAGAGTACAGCCCCTACCTTCTGCTTCAGTGGGGTAAATAGAGTACAGCCCCCACCTTCAGCTTCAGTGGGGTAAATAGAGTACAGCCCCTTCCTTCAGCTTCAGTGGGGTAAATAGACTACAGCCCCTACCTTCTGCTTCAGTGGGGTAAATAGAGTACAGCCCCTACCTTCAGCTTCAGTGGGGTAAATAGAGTACAGCCCCTACCTTCAGCTTCAGTGGGGTAAATAGAGTTCAACCCCTTCCTTTAGCTTCAGTGGGGTAAATAGAGCACACAGCCTCTACCTTCAATTTCAGTGGGGTAAATAGGGCACACTGCCCCTACCTTCAGCATCAGTGGGGTAAATAGGGCACAGCTCCTATCTTTAACTTCAGGGGGGTAAACAGAAGACACAACCCCTACCTTCAGCTTCGGGGGGTGTTAACAGACCACACAGCTCCTACCTTTAGCTCCAGGGTGGGGTAAATAGAGCGCACAGCTCCTACCTTCAGCTTCAGCGCGGTAAATAGAGGATAAGGTGGGACATGTGTGATATGGCACTACTGTGGGGAATGTGCAAGATGAAGCGTCTTCCATATAAAGAAACTGCTACAAGACTGCCATGCTGCTGCATCACTGGGGTCCAATCGTGCAATTGCATCTGCAGAACAACCCCCCCCCCAACCAACCTAACACACACTCAAACACACACATACACACACACCCACCTCCGCCCCCATCCACCAAATCACCCATCCAAGGGGCTTTGTTCTCAAAAGCTCGTTGCCCCTTCACCTGCAGAAAAGATGGGTAGAGGGTAAAAGGCGAGCTCGTGCCCCTCTCCACCTCCCCGCCGCCCCCTCGCTGAGTGGTCTTACCGGATTTGAAGAACGCTGTGTCTGCTCCGTCCTTAGACGCGTCGTCTCCTTCCCCCGCGCTCATGGCTTCATCTGCTTGCGATGATCTCTGCTCCGGTCCACTCAGCCTCAGACACTCACACGGGAGAGGGGGTCCTCGCTCTTTTCATCGAACAGAGACCCCGAGGTGCGTGCCTTCACTCAGTGAGCGGAGACCCTCCATCTTGGCTCGCTGCTGAAGACGCGTACGCCGGCAGGGGGCGCCACGGAGCCCGGCCGGAGACGCTGTTTGGGGGGGTGGGGGTTGTTGTTTCCCACCCGTATACAGGCTGGAGTTCTGCTTTATGAGTTGCGAATTAAATCCAGAACGCATTTATTCGAACGCAATAAATTGGCCTTTCATATTTATATATATGTATCATTTATATTTTTATTTGGGGTGTAAAATAATGAATAATTTTTTTTTTTAAATAAATTTGTACATTTTAGACAGGACAGAAGGACTGACGGATGGATGGATACATCTCTACACTGTATGGACAAAAGTATTGGGACACACCTGTTTTTCAGGGTTTGGGCCCCTTACTTCCATTGAAGGGCAGTCTTAATACTTCAGCATACCAAGACATTTGGGACAACGCCTTGCTTCCAACTTTGTGGACACAGTTTGAGGAAGAATGACAGTGCCCCAGTGCACAAAGCAAGCTCTATAAAGACGTGGATGACTGGCCCGTACAGAACCTTGACCTCAACTCCATCCAACACCTTTGGAATGAACTGAAACAGAGATTGTGAGCCAGGCCTTCTCATCCAACATCAGTCTCTGACCTCATAAATGCTCTACAGCAGGGCTCTCAAACCTGTCCAGAAAGAGACACCTGCATAAATGAAAACCAAGACCAACTGATTACAGAGGTGGAATCAGGTATGCTTCCTGTTTGGTTGGAACGAAAACCTACACCCACAGCGGCCCTTTCTGGACAGGTTTGAGACCCCTGCTCTACAGAATGAATGGGCACAGATTCCCATAGAAACTCCAAAATCTTGTGGAAAGAACAGTGGAAGCTTTTATAACTGTGAAGGGGGACCAACTCCATATTAAAGTTCATCTATTTGAATGCAATTTCATTAAAGTCTCTGTTGGTGTAATGGTCAGACGCCCCAATACTTTTGTCCATGCAGTGTTAATAGATAGATAGATAGATAGATAGATAGATAGATAGATAGATGTACTACATAAAGGGTGCCATCATAAATCCCCCTCACTAGGGTTGGGTACTAGTACCCCGCTCCCTGCGCTTATGGCCAATCCTGTCACAGGAGGCGGAGTTGGACGGAAAACAGGAGTGAAAATAAGGAGAAATGGAGAATTTAGAGAAGGGGTCTCCTGGAATCCCCTATGAACACGCCCCGTTATGGAGGTGTGAGATAAATTTATACAGCATAAATAAATTATATAACAGTGAAGTGATCAATAAACACCATATCTTGACCATATCTTGAATTTGTAGTCTGTCATGTTTAAACTGCTGTGTGTGGTGCTGATCTACTGTGTGGTGCTGAATTTCTGAACTGCTGTGTGTGGTGCTAAACTGTGTGTGTGGTGCTGAACTACTGAACTGCTGTGTGTCGTGCTGAACTGTGTGTGTGGTGCTGAACTACTGAACTACTGAGTGTCGTGCTGAATTACTGAGCTGCTGTGTGTGGTGCTGAACTGTGTGTGTGGTTCTGAACTACTGTGTGTGGTGCTGAACTGTGTGTGTGGTGCTAAACTACTGAGTGTCGTGCTGAACTACTGAACTGCAGTGTGTCGTGCTGAACTGTGTGTGGCGCGGAACAGCTGAATGGTGCTGAAGTGAGTTGTCTAACAGTGCCCCCTCTCGACTGTTTTTAGAATTACACCACATTTTGGAGCCCCTTATAGTGCACAAGTGAAGAAATTTGGAGGTGGAGGGCCTGGACACCCTTACAATTTGGTCATTTTAACGCGTATACACAATTGATCGGTTAATTTCACAGCTTTTCTGAGTGTGCTCGAGCAGAACTCCAAAAAACGCCCGCTGATCTCCTGCCTTCCAGGACAGAAGTGGACCATTCATGTTAATACACTTCAGATTGCTTTATTTTATTAAACCAAATTGTACAGTAATGCATGTTTAAAAGCTACTGCTTTTTTTCCGACCCATTTTCACTGATGGCTTAAATTTAGGTTTAAACCTAAGTTTAAGCAACCTACTAGAGTTTGATTAAACTCCTGTGACTGGTCTCTCCGCCCCTTCCTCGTCTCTATGGCAACACTAAACAACAACTGTGCTCCACTGCAGAAGCGTCGCGGCGCGAGGCGGCACGTGCACAGAGCAATATAAACGCGGTTTTAACTCAGATTTCAACATGGGTAAAAGTAAGCATTAACTACTGAGGTGAAGGTTAATACATGTGACATTATGGACCAAAGCACCGAACTACTTAAATCCTCGGCTCGCGGAGAGCGGGAGCGCGCGGCGCAGTGGAACCGAAACGCGCGCAGGAGGCAGGCAGCACCTTCCGGAGAGAAGAGCATCAGAGAGATACAGGTAAGATGGGATACAGGTGAGATACGGGATGGTACAGGTGGGTGGAGTCTGTGATCCAGGAGATGCAGGTCAGTCCTACATGTGATTGGGGAGGATACAGGTAGGTGGAGCTCGTGATAAGAAATGATACAATGAGGTGGAGTCTGTGATCAGGTATGCTAATGATCGCTGGAACCTGTAATCAAGGAGCTAAATCTGAGTAGAGCCTGTGATCAAGGAGCTAAAGGTGAGTGGAGCCTGTGATCAGGGTGTTACATGTGGGTGGAGCCTATCATCAGGGTTGATACAAGTAGGTGGAGTCTGTGATCAAGGAGGTACAGGTAGGTGGAGCCAGTTATCAGGGAATATACAGGTAAGTAGAGTGTGTTCAGGGAGTGGTTTGTGGTCACAGAGACAAATGGGTGAAGCCACCAGCAGATGCAAGTGGGTGGAGCCTTTCATCAGTCCAAAGAGCTGCAACTCTCTTTTGCCTCTTTAACTTATAAATGTATGTATATTTGTATGTGTCTATCTGTCTGTCTGTCTATGAATGAACAAATGTTCTGGGTCTGTTGATGCAATTGTTGATGCAATAATGTAAGACAGACCCATGTGGACCTGTTGCCCTGTATGCAAACTGGTAGGAGTTAAGCAGTAAGTCAGGAACAAAGGAATTCAGGGCGACGGACCAGTAGTCATTTTGTGCTGAAATGCAAGATTTTTAAGGAATGGGAAAGATGGTGGCACATTTAAAGCAGGCTAGGGCAATGGCCAGTGACCTGAAAACATGTGAAGATGGGGGACTAACTGATCAGTACAGACCTTCAAACACAATGCAGATACATGGAACTTTCCAGTTCTTTAATCTTTTGAGGAGGCGTTGCATCTCCTCCTCACAGACTGGTAATGCTGGCTGTAGAACAGGAGGGGTGTATGGGTTTGTGTTGTGTGGGGGTGCTTTTGTCAGATTTTTTTGGCCTCGTTGTACTGGCCTTGTCTCCTGTTCTGTTAGCTTTCTTGTCTGGACGTAAGTGTTGAATCATGGTTTGTCGTTGCTAATTGTCCTGCAAGTGTGTGTCTTCACAGAAGTTAATGTGTGATGTGATAATGTCCAAGCTTGTCCAGCTCCATGGCTGCACTTTCAAAAATACTGTTTGAGCAGTCTGTTTGATCAAAGCAGCCGTGTAGCGCTTACTGGCCTCCACATTCCAGCTTCTCCCTGTCGTGACTAGAGGCTTAGGGGTTTTCAGTTTCTGCTTGTAAATGGAAAGGAGGTGTAGAAGACTGAGATCAGTTTGATCTACAGCTGCCCAAGGGACAGAGTGGTAGGCGACCTTTAGAAGAGTATAACTGTGGTCACTTAATGTGTTGTCTGTATCTGGGATGTTTCTCCAGCTATCTGTATCTCCAGCTATCCACTTCTTCACTCGCATGAAATTTTATCATGTTCACTCTGTGTGCTGTGCTGTGCTGTGTTCTTGCATGACAAATGGTTCATTTTTATATGAATGCGATAAGTAAGTCACTGTGAACATCAAAATACAAACAATGCAAATCGTGATAGCTAGGATTATCCAAAATCTTGATCCAGAGTAGATTCTGAGTCAAGTAAATGTAAACAGAAGGCAAGGTAGATAGTCGATTCCACTTAAAACAATGAGTCAAAAACCAGTAACATGAGTATCATAGGCAAGGCGGAAGCATAATTCATATAAGTAACATAAGTCAATAACAATAGATCCAAAACACGGTTACAAAAAGGCTTGGGACACAGTGAGAGGCAATACTTCACAAAGTTTGAATCAAAACTCAGTCCTTAAGCAGTCCTGTGTCTGATCTAGGGCACAGGTGATGAGGAGGGCGAACAGCAGTGCGTGAAGTCACAATGGATGCTGGTTCCAGATTGTATGAAGCCTTTTAGAAAGCTGATTTCCACCAGACTGCAGGGTCTTGAGTTTCCCTTTCTCAGCATTAAGAGTGTAACCCTGCTCTTAACTGACCTGACGACTGGTCTGGATTAACTCACCCTGCTGCACATCTGTTCCATTCTGCTGCGACTCCTTAAAATAAATATGTAAGGTCCTGATGTCTTCGGTCACTCTCCAACCACAAACTAGCAACACTCCTTCTCTCTATGTGTGTATAACTGTTATCTATTATCTAGCTACGTAATTGATGCGAAAAGCACCTGTAGCTTTTATTAAACATTAATAGTAGTTAATAGAGATGCATCGAAATGGGATTTGTAGGTATCCAGTATTTTTCATGCACATGCTGATACAATTATAATTTTTAAAAATGTTATTTTTTTTCCAAGAAAAATCTTCCAATATGATTCTGATATCTTCATGCATCTATAATAGATATAATACATCAATACTACAAAATACTACTACAGTTAACTGTAGAAATATTTTATCGCCTTTAACAGACATGTTATAAGATGATAAGCCCCTTTTGCACTAGCATACCCTTACCAGTGATGCTCTGCCTTCTTTTGTTCATTTCTTCAAATTTACAGCCGAGAACGTCTCATTAAACAGCAGAAGATCCACAGAGGGAAGGATCAACAGTTCCTTCATTTCTCTCTCATGTACAAAATACAGCCCGTAACATTTTTCTCACACAAAAAAACAAAAACTATCGTAAAACAAAATCGGCACAGAAACATTCAGCTCAGTCAGCAATGCTGTGTCACTTTTGCACTGTTGCATCCACAAGCACTAGGTGGAGAGGTTTTTGTAGCTTCTCTCCAGCAGAATGCCGGCAGAGGCTTGCAAAATACACTCATGTGACTTTTCTACTGGCCAAAACTGAAGCTTGACTGTAAAACATTACTCCTTTCTGGTATTATTAAAGAAGACTGTAGTATTGAGTCGTCCTTAATTCTCATTTACATTTCATGGAGTATGCATTGTTTTACTTCAGTTTTTAGCAGGTGTGTGTGTGTGTGGTTACTCAACAGCCTCAGTATGTCCGCTTGACTTTATAAATTTGTAAATGTGTGTGGTGGCTAACAGATAGCTTTATGATAGCTTGAAAATGTTTGGGGACACTGTGGAGGGGGCCTAGTTTGCATGTGCCCCCATGTCTGGGCGAACTTTGGTCGGGAACTCTTTGGACCTCCTACAGTCCAAAGACATGCTGATACATGGGGTCCTCAAGTTGCAACCAAGATCTGTTCCTACGAGAAGTGATGTAACCCAAATTTTGTCGAAACACACCCTAGCCTAAGTTAATAACATCTCCTAACACAGTTGTAAAATCTATAAGTACAATTAAGGAAAAAAAAGACAAAAAATGAGTGTAAAAATCTTTCAGAAGCCATGATAAAGGCCAAAAAGCAACACACACGGAACGCTTGCGCTTAGATAAACGTACTCCCTCACTCAAACGGCGCGTTACTGCGTATTCTGCGTATTCTGTGTGTTCTGCGCATTCTGCGTAATCTTCCACTGTGCGCCACTAAACTAGTTCGCCCACGTGAACGTCGTAAACTCGAGGACCCTCTGTCTCCTGAAGATGCTATTGTTCTTGGGTGTGACTGTGCGTGTGTGTGTGTGTGTGTGTGTGTGTGTGTGTGTGTGTGCTCTGTGATGGATTAGTGACCTGTCCAGGGTGTTGCCCTGCCTTTCGCCCTGTGACAACCGGGATAGGCTCCAGCAGTTTCTGGTTAGGATAAATTGCTCCAGAAATGAATGAATACATTTCAATGAGTAGGTTAGGAAGTCTGAACTTGCAGTCTTTCAACACTGTAGTGGGCAAAAAATAAACCAGTCTGAAGGTCTATTTCGGCGCTGTCAGATTTCTAAAGTGATGGTTCATATTTCATAGTCTCTACTGGAGCTCGAGGTGCAGTGCTGAAGGCAGTACCAGCTGCAGGCCAGCAGATGGAAGCCAAGCTCTTTAAGTAAAGAAGCAGAGCGCCTGGAACCAAATGAAGTCACGACTGATGCATTATTTTTGGTTCCATTTCCAAAACTAGGGGCCGGCCCCTCATACTGAGCCTTGGAATTTACCTCGTACTGACAATGTTTTTACCTGTACAGGGTTTCTTAACCTTATAAACAACCAAAGTGCTTCAAACACTGACATGCATAACAGTCTAATGTTGTAGTTTTAAGAGACATGTTTATAATGCTATAACTAACGCAGCTCATATTACTGTGCCAGCTGCAAGAATGAAGAAGATAAACTACCTTGGTTTGAGATTTAACCCGTAATCACTGACCAGAGCATTGGGAGATTTTCCACTTGAATGGCTCTCAAGCACTTTTCACTCGTGACACGCCTGCTTCAGCTAATCAACTCATTAACAAGCCCCTATTGTGATGAATGAGATGAAACGGGTTTGCTCAAGCAGTAAAATGTGCCAGGCAGTGGGCCTCCAGAACCACATCTGGACAACAGCAGAATTAGAGTTAACTGAAGTTGCTCACTTACACATTTGCTCATTATCTGCCTGTTTAGTCATTAATCTTTGTGTGTCTTTCATTCATTTATTCGAGCACTCATGAGCTTATTGAGTCATTCTTTCATTCCTTTATTTACATAGCTGGGTGTTTTGCCTCATCACATTAAACTCAGTTTGAAAACAGATACAAGCTGAAATTAAACTAAGTTCAGTCTGTTTACTACAACCATTACTTGGTGATTCAGCCTGAGTGTCATATTTATTTCACCAACACATTCAAGTCGCCTAAGCATTTAGCAAGCAGGAGTGATCTGAGCAGGAGAACATGCATATAAAGATTCTCCCTCAGTGATCAACATTGTCATGGTTACATATCAGAGATGGGAAGAAACAAGAAGGTACAGAATATTCTAATATTATATGAGAGAAACACAGAGCCTTATACGCAGATCAGGAATGCGGAAAGTTGAAGAAAGTTAAAATTTCTGACAGCATGGAGATGCTTGCAGCTGTGCCAGAACATCTCTTTCTATTGGCTTTCCTACAGAGAGTTACGTGTGCAGTGGAACTTGTGCCAGCGCTCACTAGAGAGAGTGTCTGGATACTTTTGGACACAGTGTATTTCATGTTATTCATGTTATGGTAAAGTTGTGATGCAGCAGAGCGCTTTTTGATGTGCTCACCACACATTGTTCACTTTCCCAGCCGGCATCACTTGGCAAGCTGTGTCTCTTTGATAGAGTTGTGTCACTTTGACATTCCCAAACTGTGCTGAGCTACAAAGTCAAGCTGTCATAATACGCCGTGTCAGTGCTTTTTAACCCGTGGGCTGCGGCTCCCCCCCCCCCCAACGGGCCACTGTGGGACTGCTAGCAGGCCGTTGGCCACCAGTTTTGTTTTGAACCATAAACCATCCAAACAGTATCTAACTGTTTTATCCAGCATCCTTTTAAAAATGGCAAATATTATTGTGATAATGTACAAAAGAAACGTATAGAATTCACCCATCTTGGATAAATGTATATGTTGTACACAAGATTTTCTGGAGTTTACTGTGTTGCGCAAATATGCATTCAAGCCAAATTTGGTAATAATAATAATAATAATAATTACTATTATTTAATTTTTTTATAGAGCCTTTCTCAAACTCAAGGTTGCTTCACAAATAGTTGACATTGTTCAACAGACAGTAGTATACAAAACAAACAGTTTGCACATTTCAACAGCATAAATTACAGTAACAAGAAAGAACAAACAGGAAGCAGAATCAAGAATTAAAAGATGCGACGAAACACTGAGAGAAAATAGGGTTTTGAAGGGAGCAAGAGAGGAAGCATTGCGAAGTTCTAAGGGAGGGAGTTCCATCGTTTGGGAGCCACAACACTGAAAGATCTACCACCTATTGAAGTTGGGCGAGGTTTGGGGACTTTAAGCAAGCCAGTACTAGACCAGTGTAAAGATCGAGTAGGAGTATATGAGTATAAGGTCATGAGAAGTAGCTTAATCTGAATACGATTAGAAATGGGTAGCCAGTGAAGTTTGTGGAGAATGGGGGAGATTATGGTAGACAACATTACGATTGTTATTCTATTTGTCGATTGGGCTGGCTAAATTTTCTTGTGGACCATGGAAGCCTTTGTGGTCAGTTATGTGGGGCGTGGAACGTTGGGAACCCTGTGCTATGTCATTCCAGCTTAGTCTGGTGCAGTTGAGCCTTTAAAGTAGTCAGGAGCTGCCTACTGATGCAGGAAAGTGTTTTTTAACTGACATGCAAAATAAGCATCCTCAGACTCACAATAAATACACACCTGCACACAGAACATAGGTATGTGTCAGTAAACACTGGAGGATATGTAGCATAAGAGCTACTAAAAGGTTTTGAGAAAATGGTTTAAATGAAATTGAAATGTGATGCAGTGAAGACTCGGTCACGGTGCACAGAGCGGTCAACTGCGTGCAAAACAGTGTGTTCCAGTCCCGCTGCACCAGTCCAGCATCAGCCCACGTAGGTGAAGACGACTGGTTTTAGGTGTGTCATGCACTGCAATGTGAAACCAAAACTAACTGTATCAAATCTGTACCGTGCAACAAAAACATGAACTTTTGTTCGAACCAAAGTGAAAGGCAAAACAGTTTGGGCTAAATCAACCGAACACCCGGGAAAAATGACTGAGAAATGGTCTTAGAGTGGTCTGAGTGGACTGAGAGTGGTCCTTACCAGAGTTATGATGCACGCACTTGATTACAAACCAATTGTAACTTTCTATTTCTGGCCAAATCACTTCTCAAAGCAGCTCAACAAGCAGCTGATGAAAGACAGTTGTGTTTGTTAAGCCAAACAAGTGCTTTAGCTGTAGAAATGATTTCTGTTCATGCCACCTGTCACTATCTAAACGTGTTTATGAAATATCTTTTAGGTCTTATGTGGTTCTGCCGATACTTTGGAAGTCCAGATGTTGTGATTGTGCAGAAACAGAGTTTTGTGATTGAACATCCTGCAGTTGCCAGCTGTGAAATCACGACTACAGGGCTGCCAGCATCTGCTTATTTTAAGTTCATATTTACTCTCTAAGGCAGGGGCAAATGTGTAGTTACTTGCTGCTGAGAAGAAATCCCACCTGTCTGCTGGGAAGAGTTTACTTGGCCATGACAAGGCCTGGGTCCAATAGAACAGGCGCAAACTGTGAGCAACTAAGTACACTATATGGACAAAAGTATTGGGAAGACTGACCGTTACACCAACAGTGACTTTAATGACACTGCATTCAAATACGTAGACTGTAATATGGAGTTGGTCCCTCTTTGCAGCTAGAACAGCTTCCACTCTTCTAGAGTTTGGAATGTTTCTGTGGGAATTTGTGCCCATTCTTTCCATAGAACATTCATGAGGTCAGACACTGATGTTGGACGAGAAGTCCTGGCTCACAATCTCGAGAAGTCGGACGAGAAGTCCTGCTCCAGTTCATCCTAAATGTGTTGGATGGGGTTGAGGTTGGAGCTCTGTGTGGGCCAGTCAAGTTCTTCCACACCAAACTCACCCAGCCACGTCTTTATGGAGCTCGCTTTGTGCACTGGGACACAGTCATGCTGGAATAGAAAAGGTTCTTCCCCAAACTGTGTCCACAAACGTTGTCCAAAATGTCTTGGTAAACTGAAGCATTAAGATTACCTTTCACTGGAAGTAAGGGGCCTAGCCCAAACCCTGAAAAACAGGTGTCGCAATACTTTTGTCCATATAGTGGACATTAACCCAGTTTTAACTACTTTAGACGCAATTTGATAGACTCATATTTTCTAAGAATAATTTTACTTCCACTTGAGGGTAATTGTGGGTGAAGTAGCCTAAGCTACACGATGATATTTGTAGAGTAAAGTAGCCCAAGCTTTTACTCGTTCCACTTCACAAGGAAAACAAATGACCCGACCCTTGACTAGACAAGTGGGTTTTTAACCAAGACTTAAAAAACACTTCTGAGAACTGAACACAGACTGTAAGTCTGGGAAGCTGGGGGCTTTTTATGAAAACGTTCTACCGGTTGCTCTAGCTTTTATAATTTAATGTACTAATTGGGAGCCTGCACCATGTGATCCAGGTAGCGATGACTCATAAAGAGGATTTCACTCAGGGACAAAGATAGAGCTTTATATGTCAATAACAGGATTTTTCAGTCAGTATAGAATCAGACTGGCAGCAAGACGTAGTGTTGGTAATACCAGCAACTCCTTGTTCTGGAAGGGAAGGGAAGGTCAAAGGAAGGCGATTGTAGCAAGGTGTGATTAGATTGTCGGTGAACGCTGGCTGCTGTGAGGTCCCTACAATTGCGATATGAGTGTCTTAGATTTACCTCTTATGGTATAAGACCTGGCATCACTTACCGTCTGCAGCATCTTGATTGTTCATTTTTGCGCTGCCCTCTGACTTCCCCCTGTGTTTGTCCATATGTCTTTTCTTCACTTTGTTCTGTGCTCAGAGACTTGAATTTGATTGGCCGTAGAGGTTTGACATGGATTGTAGTGTGTTTCCAAGTGAAACGTGTTATCTGAGACTGTCTAGCTGAGGCCGGAGGTGACGATACCTGGTTAGCCTTTTTTTTTGGCGACTGCTGCACAGTGATGTCATGAAAATCAAAAGACATTTTCGAGGGCAAAAGTCACCACACTTTGATCAACAATTACAGGATTTTTTTTTGTCATTAAAATGAGATCATTAGATGAATCATGCTGAACTAACAAGATAAAAGGGTCCAGTTTGATTCCAGGCTGAATTTAGGGTTAGAGACAGCTGCATTTACATACAGCCATACAGAAGACAAGGAAACACCCCACAAAGGCAGGAATACACACTTGTGTGAGTGGCTGTGTTTATCTGTGTGCGACCTGGGTGGGGGTTGAGGTTGGTGTTGGGTTGTGTGTGTGTGTGTGTGTGTGTATGCTAAGAGTTATAGGGTGTGGGTGTTTGCTTCTTTCGATCTTTTTTGTGTGTCTGTGTGTATAGAGATATTGGTATGTGGACAGCTGTTTGTGTATCTGTGTGTGTGTCGGGGGGTATGCGTGTGTGTGTGTGTGTGTGTGTGTGTGTGTGTGTGATTGTAGGCCTGTGTTTCTCTTCTTCTGCAGGAGAGCCATCTCTCTGAGGCTCTGCATAATTCAGTAGGGGTCTCCAGTTACACGCGCCCTCGCTAAGAGGCAGCTTGCTGCAGAAAAATCAGCCACGACTCTGTGAAATATTGATGCTATAACTGCTTTTAAATGCAAAACTTCACAATCAGTCTCCGAGTATCAAATGCAGCAGTCGATGCGGCACTCTGCAGGGGCCTGTGCTGCTGTGTGATCACGCATGGGCGTCACCACGACCATTTGAGCGCTTTTAATTGGCCTCTCTGTGGAACATCAGACCAGCTTCCGAAAGACACCAGTATTAAAAGCCTTTCCTCTGCTCGAGTTTTAGGTGAGTGTGAAGTGTGATGGCTTGCCTGATGCTCCAGAAAAGATTGGAGAATCAACATACAGATCTTCGGCTAGAATTTTCTGCCTGAGCTTCAAAGAGAATTGGGTTATTGTCACCCATTGTAATCTCACAAGGCCTTCCTGCCCCGGACTAAAATATAAATAATGACGAATGCAATAAATGTGAAACTTTATGGGTTTTCCAAAATGAAGAAAGTCTGAACTTGAAAAATGAATAATAACACATTTTGAGGTGTTATTGCACACTCCAGACTCTTTTTTTTTTTTATTCGAGATCTGTCTGTTTTTAATTGGAGCCTTTCAATTACGCAGTCTTTACTTTTCCAGGTGAAAATAAAGTGATTGAGCACTATTACATTTAATATTAATTTATTTGCCTTTGTGAAGAGGATGTTTTTGCTCATATTTTTCATCCCTCAATCATTACAGTTTGCTACCAATGCCTTGCATGCAGTGGAGTGTCTAGGAATGGGAGGGGTTTTTGTGGCACAAACTCCACTAGAAATTTGATTTCAGACCTCAGACTAAAAACAACGACTCTGTTATTCAGAAATACTGATAGAAATAGCAGAGAAGCTTCATTCAGAGTGGCACACAGAAGTGTTTGTCCTAACGAGATCTCGCTTGGCCTGATCATTAGAGGTCTCGAAGATTGCTTTGAGGCAATGTGTGTTGCTTAAAACTCCATACACAACTTGCTGCTGGCAGGATTGTGGTGTTTTGAGGGTCTGAAGATCGTATGTCTGTATTTTGACCAGTTGGAGTAGTTTAACTGCAGGGCATAGGCTAGTTTTCACCTTCTACTCAATTCCACACTCCATTTCCCTGAACTCTAAAGCAATTACTTGCAACCTAGTTTCAGGCCGTTAGCATACAGGGCATTTATATTCATGCAGCCCTGTGCTATTAACCTCCTTCTCAGGTGGATTCCTGAAGGCTTTGACCATTTAAGGAATCATTCTTCCTGGGTATCGAGGAGGTTTGGCCTGAATGCCAAAGTTCACAGAGGTGATGCATTGAATGGAGCCTTCATATCCTTGGGCTCCTTCAGCTAGAAGCTTCTGGAGTTGTTACCCTAACAACAATGCTCCATTCCGTCCCACATCCAGCATCTGATATGTGAGAGGTCAACGGGGCCTCATCATTTGATTACCAAGCAGACAGGTGGTAACCAAATACCATTTTGGTGACAGAGGAGCTGGTGAGGGGTGAAAAAGGTGTCGTGGTCTGAGAGGGATAGCTTGGCTTACAGCTCCTAGTGTTTAGCTGCAGTTGGATTATGATCTCAAGGACTGTAATATTAATTAAGACGGGGATTATTAGAGAACTTGGCAGCGTTTAAGGCAGAGATGCTACACACTCAACCTGACTTTCAGAACAAGGTAAGCGGAACCCTTGCATTCCAAATTTATAACCCTTATTGGAAGAAGGCAAGTTGATGGAACAGCAGCACTCTTTCCTTGTTCTTTCTCGCTGTATCCTCATATGAATGCTCTCTTGAAGAACTTCCTACCTGCAGTGTTCTCATATCTCACATCCTATATGTGTTCCACACACCACTGATTTATCTGAAGGATCTTTATTCTCTTTGATCTCATTGCCTCTTGTGAACTTGTTTTTGTTATCTCAAAACGACCTTTTCCAGTGCAGTACATTGGAGGATGGGTTTCTTTACTTCTTATTCTTGGCCCCTCTCGGGGTTTCTTCTTAAATTTCTGCTTGAGGGAGCTTTTTCCACCACTACGTCCTTCGACATGATCATTATGGATCCAGACTCGCGTTTCTTGAAAGCTGCTTTAGGACAATAAGTGTTAAGAACTATACATATAAAATGCAGCTGAAATTTATTTGAATTTGGTGTGGAAACTACCTTTTTTTTTCTCTGCTGTTATCTAACCGAGATTGGATCTGTAGTCGCATTGCCGTATACAGTAGTTGGTCAAAACTCGGCCTCAGCAGAAATATGCGACTAAATAAATCTCTGCTTTGATGAATAATAAATGCTCCGTGTTGCGCTCTTCTGAGCGCCGCTCTCAAAACGGCAAATTTATTCCTCGCTCTGTTTCTATAGCGTGTCTATAGTAAGATTGTGAAATTCTTCAAGCAGGCCTGTTTGCTATTTAAGCTCCTTCCTTTTCCTTATGGAGAAAATACTTTATCTTTCTGGCAGTGCTTGCTGCGAAATTACATTTCTTGACAAAACATTGTGCACAATGCAAGATAGGTGCATCTCTCTGAGCAGTCGCATGCTGGTTGAAAGGGTGAAAGGAGTCAGGAAGACTTTTTCCTTTGCATTTTGCTTTGTGTACTGCCACCTACACAGCACTGATCCTCACATAAATATTCAGAGGGGTCACCGGTTCTCAGACAAAGACTGGATTAAACAGCTTCATTCAGGCAAGCGTAATGTCATTCACCTCAAAAACTTTGAGGGAAGCAGCTTTTATGATCAGCTGAAGATGGATTTTTAGACCTTGATGCTCTGGAACCTTGGTGCTGTGGCTCTAGGCTTGTCTTTATGTTGTTTGAATAGTTTATGGGTGACTCTAACGAGCCCTGGTAGGTCAGGTAGTGTTTACAAGCAAGGTGCAAGAAATCCATACGCTTCTTCATGTCCTGGCTATAACCAGAGCTGGTGATCGTGTTCCAGTGGAAGAGACCTGAGATACCTGCATAAGGAGCTGGGATGTCCCGTTCTTTTAGGAAGCAGCTCTGGAAGCAGAGTGTGGCCAGAGTGTTAAAGGTAAGATATGGATGCGGTGTGTCCCAGGCCCTCTGGGAGTTTTCTCATCTCGGGTAACCTTGAGTTTCACCTGCTTACTAAATGAATTTGGTAAAGGCTGCTGGCTTATATTTGCTTTGCTCTCCCCATGTTGCTGTGAGTCCTTGCAGAAGTATAGGGGTGGCGGTGCAAGGATTTTGTCTTACCATCGGTCCACATGTCTGGCTTTTCTGCTTTATTGGCCTTGCTGGACACAGGGGCTGTTATTAGAGTGGGCTTGCTGTTTTATTTGTCAGAAACGCACCAGCCTTGATTGTGTTTGTTCTTGGTGTTCTTGGAATAAGGTTGTTACAAAGAGAACTTAATGTTTGATCTGAAGCTGATTTATATAATTATACTTGCCTGTTGCTCACCAATTAGAAGCACTGAAATGGCACAATCCTGTTTGTAAATTGCATTTTGATTTTAACGCTTAAAATGCTTTTGACGTATTTGTTTTCCTTTGGACCAGCAAACCACTCTGCGCCGCTTTCCCTGCCCAGCGGTTGGCATGGATTCATGTGTTTGTGGTCTCGTGTTCAAGGGACTTGTTTACTCCGCTCAGAAAGCTCCTTGACTGCGGTCGCCTTCGTGTGTCCAGTCGCTAGGCGACAACTGTATGGCCAGGGAGGAGTGCCCTACGCTTGCTAAGTGCTCCTGACCATTCTGCAGGTCAATAACTGACTTTGCCTCCTGCTTGTCCAGGCTTGTTTTAGTTCCTCCTGGATCCTCCGGTGCGTGACCTCAAGCTAGCCTGCAAATCTTGCCCCCAAAGCTTATGCTTGTTTTAACACCATTAGCAGTTTGTGGGCTTTTCCTTTAGGACCATCGGAGCAGGGCTGTTTCTTAGCATTAATGAGCTACTGTATAAAACATCCAGGCCTGTGTATAATTGTGAGGTTTTCTTGGGCCGTTGGGGATACAGACAGAGTGATCTGTAGAGTGATTTTGTTGGGCCACCCTTTTTTTATTTAGATTTACCTGTCTGTAAGCATCAGAACAATCAGAATTACCAAGAATTATTCATGAAACCTTCGGGGCGGTAGCCTCGGACACCCAGGGTTAACCAGTCCGCTGCCTTATCGTCAGGAAATTGTGATTTCAGTCCTTGGAGATACCACAGCCGTCCATGGACGGGAGTCTAGGAGACCATAAAATGCCTGCATCTCTTTGAATGACAACCTCCCTTTTGCACACACTACAAAACACAATGGATTTAAAATATACTAAACCCCTTAATTTGAATTAAGTGGCCATTCATTTGTGAAACCGACCCCTTAATTTTACCTTAAAATTAGATTTAAGGCATGAGTGTGAAACGCCTTAATCTGAAATCTAAGACGTTAATTCAGGAGGTTCTATTATTTAAGGGGCGAGTTAAAAACGTAAGGGGAAAATTCAGTAGTTTCACCTTTTAATCAGCTTTAATCTCTGTACTTTTTCCCTTAATTGTCCTCAGTTTCCTGTATGGAAAATTAAGGGGGGCTAAAGGCTAGCACATGGTTAGAAGTCCCATATACCATACATGCTTTGCCTTCATGAGGCCCCAGGTTCAATCCCCAGCATCTCCACAAGCAACTCTCCGGGCAGGGAGTTGCCCCTGAGATCAGGAGCTTCTCAGAAATGGGTTAAATACAGAGAAATAATTTCACACTGTTCACACTCTGTGGTGTATTCACGCCTGACAAAAATAGCCACTTTGCCTACTTACTTACCTTTTCAAACTCTACGAATATAATGTCTTCGCACTTAAAGAAGAATGCTGTTAGCACTGGCTAGCATCGAGTAATGTGAGGAGAAAGAGGGCCGTCCTACCCTCCCAGAGAAAGCAAAATGGGCTAAAAACTCCCATTTCGTTAAGTGATATTGAACTCTCTTGACATCTGTTCCATTAAAAAATTCATTTGTCAGTGGGGCATGAAAAGATCAAATATGACCGATTATGCTGAAATCAAATAGCTGCTCTTGTATTCTTACTGCATTCTTACTAATTGTGTCATTACTTTAACATGAGGGTTGCATGATGTGATTCCATTGCTGTATAGTTTTATTGTGACATGACTTGTTATGTGGGGAACCACTTTGGGGATCATTTTGTATTTCTGTGTGACATGTTTGAAAACAGACCTGCATGGTGTTAAATAAAAAACATTTTTCAAAGAAAAATGCCTGTGATGCCTATAATGCCTATAATGCCACTGTACTGAACTGGTCAATACTTACTGCAGTTGTTGTCCTGAGTGTTAAGGGCTAAGTGTCGATGGGAAAGAAAAGCAGGGGGTGGGGCAGTGATTAAACGGTTCCCAATATCTCGTTCACCAGGTTTTAGCTCCCCAGGTCCTGTCTCCAATCAATCTCTTGATGCGGCACGCAGTGAAATAACACCAAGTACACTAATCCATCGCTGATTCGATCAGTGTTGGGATTTTGCCCATTAAGCGGAATAGGTTCCCTTTAAATCCCTGAGCATAAACACACCTTTAAATCCCTGTGCATAGCACTGACTGTGGGACCACCAGGGGATATGCAGGGCTGAGGATTCTATGTTTAAATTGATCAGAATAAACCAGCTGTCATCATTAAATGAGGGTGGCCTACTTTGTCATGGTGACTTAGCCATCTATCTCCATCGTGGCTCAGATCTTGTCAGTTTCAGAAAAAGTGGCGGAAGGAGAAAAGAAGCCAAAAGATTTGGAATTATTCCAGTTTAAGGGCGGAAGCGTGACATTTAAGCATACTGAAAGACGGCTGTCTAGCCATCTATCCAGCCGTCGTTTAGCAAGCAGCCTTGAACTCTGTTTCCATGCTTAGAAGCCGGATCAGTGAAGAGTTTCACATTTGCTGCATCTCTTGAAGGAAGAGGCTGCAAATCCATCGGGACCCTGTTTTAATGCCTTAAAGAATAATCCTCCAAGTTAAAATACAGAGCCTATAGATTGCCATGGCTCAGGGTTACATGTGGAAGTGCTGTGCAGACAGATGGAATGTATGGATCATTGTGTGGCTTGTAAAGAATGTTGGGCTGTCACGTTTGCTCCATTAAATTTGATTAGTGGATTAAAACAAATCACCAGTTACCATTTAGCTATTCAGTGCATTGATTTTACAGGTTGGGTAAGAGGATCAAACAGAATTATTTGTAAAAATACATTGTGTGAATACATTTTTTACAGTATGTGAATACATTTTACATTCCCTCCACCAATGTTTCCCAACCCTGGTCCTGGAGCCACCCTGCTTTGGACATTTTTTTCCATGCTAACCTGGCCACACCTGCTCCAACTACTCAACTAATGAACAAGGCTTTCCTGAATTGAAGCGAGTGTTGAAGGAGAAGGGAAAAGGCCAGGGTAGCGTCTAAACCAAGGTTGGGAACCACTTACACCAATGTAAAATAATCTGGACAGCCTATGAGTTTTACTATTTAATGCTACTAAAAGCACTGTGATGAATCAGCAGCGATTAGTTGGCAGTGATCACGGTGTTGAGGACCATGATACAAACACAGTATATTTATAGCAAGTAAAGATTTAGCATAGCAAACACAGAGAAAACAACACAAGACCTGATATGAGGGCTTCTTCTTATTCTACAGACAAAACTAGAAACACCTGAGAAAAGAGGTAACTAACAGGTGGGGCCACTGAGGAGAATGGAGAGTGTGGAGTCTGGCCGGGGAAAGCGTGATAGAATTTATTAAAGGCTGAATATGGCTCGTTATTGTTTACTCAAGTCTAATTATTATGTGTTATTTGTCTTTAAAAAACCTCTTTACCTGCACAATCATTAAAAATAAGCAAGTTATTCAGTTGCTAATGTAATTGATAGGAATAGGCCTATTAATGTCACAATGTTAGGATCAATTTTCCTGCCGCAACAAACATGTTCTGAAGTTTATAGTGGGGAACTTTGTGAGAGGCGTCCTTAAGAAACCTAGTAACGATGGAAGTCTTCGCATTTCAAGTTCCGCTTCAGAGGATTTAATGTGGATTATCCCGCTCTTCGTACTCTCAAACGAGAAAAACTCTTGAGCATCTGCATCCGGCTCACAAAACATGGCTGAATTTATAGACCAGCTATTTTACAGTGTTTCCTAGCAGCCGGCCAAGTAACTTTTACAGTCCTATACGGGGGCCCAGATCGGTGTGGCCACTCTGCCCTGAGCTTTGTTCTGTTGAGTCCGGCTGTCTGTCTGTCCGCCTGTCCGACTTTATGGCGCCCTAAAATCCTCTGTGCTCGCTGCCCTGAGAATAGAGCCGCAGACTTTCAAAGAACTGGACAGATGAACACTTGGAGCTGCTGGGACTGTGGGGCAGAGCACTAAAATACACATGCTTGTTATTGATCATCCCGAAGTCGAGTAAGCTGTTGGCCAGCAACACGGTATAACAGCCTGTGGGACTTCACCTCGACTTAATGAGACCAGGGCAGTTCTGCTGTATTGAGGCCAGATGAGCTGCCCGAAATCAGCCCAATCTAAAGGGCAGCTTCAACAGTCGTCTCTGATATCCAACAGTCAGATCACAGCGCTTAAAGTATGTATGATCTGCTGTCTGTCTGCTGTCTGTGCTTACAAGAGCATCGACTCTTGAGTATTAGCTTTGTTTGCTTGTTTGTTGCATTCCCACTGACGGGTAAACATGCTGTTTACCTGCTCTTGTTAAGCTTAATGCTTCTACGTGGGTGATTAGCATGAGTAAAGGAGCTGATTGTGTGTTCGAAAGGGGGCTTTTTGCACATTTGGTGTCAAATGCAATGAGTGACTCAGCCTCGCTTAAGCATTTTGAAAATGATTTATTTATTATTTTCTTTGGAATCCTGAGTCATGAAATATTTGAGCTGACAGATCATTCCTTAACATTTCAAAATTTTTGCATGATTGAAATATTTTAAGTGTAAACAAACACATCGGGGTCAGGGATCGGTACGGTTAGGATTTTGCAGAAAGGAGTGAAAAAATTTAAACCATTATTATATCACATTTATGGAGAAACAACAAGCTAAATTGTTTCCCGTGTTTCCTGTATATGTAATGCGGGAGGAGCAATTGCTTCAAATGCCTGGTCAACAGATCTCCAACTGATCCAGATGAGCATCAACCGTCTGAAGGTGTCTGCTATGATGGAATGCATTAACCCTGTATAAAAACCGATAGCAGCACTGCTTTTCCAGGAACTTGACTATATTCCACTACTGACCAAACAGTACCAATTTACCACTAGTACTCAATATCCATCCCTAATTGGTGATAGTTTGATGTGAAGAGAAAGATACAGACTCGAAACTGTTAATAGTGGTAGTGATGGGAGCCAGACGTCAGACGACAAAAAAAGCCAAAATTTGCATTGTAGGCATCCTATCACAATCACTGTGGAGGAGTCAAAGCGGGTAAGGTTCTCTGCAGTGAAGAATTTAACTTCTAAGCAATCTTAATGAATTTGCTTCTGTCAGAATGGTTGACCTATGCAGAAATGTTGAACAGGTGACATCCCCTCTACAGGACCTTTAATGAGATGTGCTGTTTTGGTTCAATTCAATGAAAATTGTAACACATTTTCTGTACTGTGATAGTAGTCCAAGGTAAGTAAAGTATTTGAAATAGTCAGCCGGTAGCCTAGTGGTTAGGGTGTTCAAGTCATGGGTTTGATTCCCAAGCTAAGCACCTCTGAGGTACCCTGAGTAAGATACCGTCCCCACACACTGCTCCCCGGGCACCGCTTCACTTGGTGAATGGGTTAAATGCAGAGGAAGAATTTGATGCTGTTCACACTGTGTGCTGTGGTGTGTTCACATATGACAGAATGGTCACTTTCACTAAGTAGGGTTCTTATTCAATGATAGGTGAAGGAGGGGCATCTTATTGTGGGTTAATATTATATTTACCTGCATAGTGATATAATCAAAAATTCAAAGACATTTTAAAGACAAAAGTCCCTACATTTCATTGAAAGATTATAGCATCTAAGTTATACGATGTGATGAATCACCCTTAATTGGACCAGGTCAGTTGATTTATGGTGAACTTTTTGGGTGGCAGCTCTTTGGGAACCAGTTAATCTGATCTCATTTAAATAAGATTTGTTCGCTCCTTAGAGTTTTGGCAAAGAGTCTCTTTAAAGTGTTCATTTAGGACACCACAGCACATCACCTGTTTTCACCTCTGTCTCTCAGCAAAAGCTGAAGGAGGAGCGGGAGGCGAAACGAGCGCAGCTGGACGGCAGACATGACTACGTGCTCAGTATCGTGGCTTCCTGCACGGGACTGGAGAAGGCCGAGGTGGAAGAAGCCGTTCTGGAGGGCACGCAGGTGGGCATTGCGTAATATGATAATCACATTAGGAATATTTTTGCTCAATCCAAGAAGGCGACAATGGCTAAAACTCTGACTCTGCTCTTTCAGATTGAGCGCATGGAGCAGTTCTTCGCCACTGATGGCCTTCCACACCTCATGTTTTATTTTCAAGAAACGGATCCAACAGAGTCAGGTTAGTAACTAATTACTGTTAATGTACCCAATTTCTTGTAAGCGTTATTTTCTAGCACTACTGTAAAAATATCATGAATTACTTGTCGGCTATCTAAATGACAGCATGTAAATTCATACAAATAAACTTTCCGGCATCCAGTACTTATTAGAGCAAAAACAGACTGGAAATAACTCCTAACAGCCAAATAACAAACTCAGATCCCACCTCACACACACTAATCCACTAATCGCTGTCTGTTAGTTGTGGAAATGTGGAAACATTTAGGTTAGTGGTACTCCACTCTTTCTACACAGTGGATCCACATTTGCCCGGATCCGCCCTGAAGCCAAATAAACCTTTATCAGTTACAGAAAGAAATCATCTCTTATCACGTAAGCTCATGAATTAAATGAATTAAAATAGTGCATAGAATGAAGTTAAAATAGGGCATTTAATCAGGTAAGAAGTGCCCTTCAGTATTAATTTAACATTAATTTAGTGGATATTATGGTATGGGGGCTTCACTGTAAAACACACAGTGTCCCTGCAGTGCCATAGCTCTTACTAAACACCAAAACAAAGTGAGGTAGGAAATAACCACCAACACTCTAATGTATGTTGTATTAAAAAAGGCCACTATACAAAGATGATGACAAAGTTATGCTCTCATGTTAGTGCGGAGCTCCACACTGATGCAGTGGTTCCTCTTACTTATTTGTATTTTTATCTTGTTCTATTTTTTAGATATTTATTTATTTTTATTTCCTTTTATTCTTTATTTTTCTTTATTTTTATTTTTATTTATTAACTCTTAATCTAACTTGGCATTTGTGTGTGGACAGCAAAGAAAGAATTTCATTGCACAGAGAATTGCTTTTTTTGTTTTTCTGTACAAATGACAATAAACGCTTTGAATCTTGAATCTTGAAAGCATGGTGCATCATGAGTGAAGCAACTTCAGCAGGAAAGCATACATTGTTCAGTAACAATAACTTGGCAAGTTATTGCCGTGTTTGATTCCACTTGTGCTCATTTTTTACAGATTGAAATATCAGCTAAAACGATATACCAGACTGTTTTTTCTGTATTTTATTCTTTCCAGATTGTCTAAGACCTTTGGCTACATCAGCCCCCTCACGCCGAATGTCTCAAAATAAAAGCCAAATGGGCATGTATTTATCTGTTTCCCTTTGTATACATGTTGATTATCTTTTAGTGGTGAGTACTTCTTACTTTAGACTTTTAAAGAAATTGAGAATTTTGTAAGTTTCCTGGTTTTATAATAAATTGGTTTATTTAAAACAGTGATTAATATGCCTCTAACTCTAAAAAGATTAATGTATATAGTGAAGAGTATGTGATGCACAACAAACTGAGGCCATCCAAAGTCTAGCCAAACCCCAACTGCTTTCAAAAGCTAGAAACATGGAGTGAGCAGTGCTAACACTAAATTCAGAACAACTCAAATACCTGTTGTGTAATAGTCCTTGGAATTGCTGTGAGCAATTGAATGGCTCAATATTTCAAAGCGACCGAGGGAACTCTGCTCGAAGTATTTGAGATTTGTTGTAGGCCAGTGTTAGATTGCAGAGACACGCCAAACCTAAACCAAGTAGTAGATAAAGCTAAGCTGAGTTTCAGTCTTAAAACAAATGAATTAAATCGTCATGACTTCTGATTGAACTGCAGGACTGGTCATTTAATATGTTCATCATGGTTTTGACACTTGGAGCAATCAGAACATGTTGATCCTTATCAAAGCATTGGAAATTTAGGCAGATGGCTAGTACAACACACAACTCACAGCACTAGGGGTCTCACCAGCAGGGCTAAAAAGATGCTAATCACTGCCTTGGCAAACCATTAGGATTTAGATGCTAACTGAGAATAATATATGACCTGAAGAAGTGGTTAAAGTAAAGTAATTTGGCCCTCGCGGGAACAAGTAGCAGCAACAGGATTAGAAAAGAAGAACAGTATGTAGATAAATGCAGGGCATTTACAGTAGGGGAGTAAGTTTTGCTTGTATAATGGCTGAACATTTTACTGTGTGCAGTGTGTTTTTGAGAAAGGAAGCAATTGTTTTAAGTGTGTGTGTGTGTGTGTGTGTGTGTGTGTGTGTGTGTGTGTGTGTGTGTGTGTGTGATGTACAGTTTGTTACTCAGTTCTGATTTTGGAGTCTGATGGCCTGGGGGAAGAAACTGTTCCTCATTCTGGTAGTAAAGACCCAAGTGCTGCAAAACCTTCTGTCAGGTAGAAGGGAAAAGAGGGTGTGGGAGGGATGTGTCGGGTCATCTATCTATCTATCTATCTATCTATCTATCTATCTATCTATCTATCTATCTATCCATCTATCCATCTATCTATCTA
>JBBJLS010018934.1:0-15282 GCA_037577275.1 Bryconaethiops microstoma
TACGGCTCACCGGCCTGGTTTCCCCACGGCGTTGGAGGGTTGAATCCGTGGCTGCCGTGAGTTTGTGTGCATTCACTTGTTAAAGAATGTTTTTCCTTATCTGAAGAGTTTTAACAGGTCCCTCATAGACTCCCTGTATTTCCCCCCAGCGCGCTCTTTTTTTCCCTCCTTTATCCCATTCAAAACCGGGAACGTCACCCTGATCAACCAATCAGCTGACGTTGATTGACAGGTAACTCACGCCCCTTGATGGGGTTTTAACCAATGTTATAATAAAATTGTTTTTAAGGGCTATTACTTCTTATGCACCTTGGATTTGAATGTTAAGGATAACCCTTTTATAAGGCGGCTCACTCTTTTATTGTGCCATTTTGCCATATATATATATATATATATATATATATAAAGGGAATCCTGACGTATGTGGCAGTGTCACAGCGGTTCAGAGATCACCTTACTAATAATTGTTCTTGGAACTCCCTGCAAATTTGTGGAAACCTCAGATATCCTTCAGATTTTATTTTATTTTTTTCCTTTTTTGTGGCAATATATAATTTTTCATGCATTTGGTGCTAAATTATTAAGAAAAATATAATTTACTAGTTTTGTAACAAAAATGTAAATTCAGCTAAATTTACATATAAAATGTAACTGTGTACATTTTTTTATACTGTTCAGAGAACACAAAGCACCCATATACAAAAGTGCATTTTGGATCATGAAATACCCCTGTACTCAGAGGTAGGAGGTTTAAAAGTAGCCAACCTGAGAGCGTTATTTATTTCTCCTTGCTGCTGACTGGATGCTGTCCTGTGACGCATCTCTGGCAGATGCAGTCCAGCATTCCCGCATCAGAATAGTTTCCCACGTGGAGCTATCTCGAGTGTTTTTCTGAGTGTTCTTGAGTTTTTTGTTTTGTTCTTCTTAAAGCCCTGTATTTTTATTACTGTAAATGAAAGTAAATTATTACTGTATTTAGTCTGTTTATACCAAAGAAAACGGCAGCTCATACCAAAGAAAATGTGCTTGCATGAATTACAGTACAGCATATATAGGGGTAACACCGTGTCATGACCGGGCTGTGTCCATTCAGGAATGAGGGGGCGCAGGCACGGATTCCCGTGATGTTACTTTTATTAAATGCGAAACAGGACGGCACGAGGACTTAAACTCAAACAAAAAGGCAAGATCCCTGAACAGACACAACTTAGGATAAGGTGAGTGTGGACAGACAACCAGAACTAAAACAGAAGCACTTTTATACTGGACATGCAAAACCAAAGCCCAATGACATCCTTAACACAATCATTTCTTAATCCCTGGCTGGCTGAGAGCCCTTACTCCTAAAGCCGACCAGGGAAGAGACCACACCCAGTGTCAGGACAAAAGTCCCCACCAGTCCAGTCCAATGGCAGCCCCTAGAGGCCGCTGATCAGTACACAACAGTATTTTACATTCCGTTTAGGGTTTATACTATAACAATAGGCATTTTTAGGCATTTCTTTTACCACATCACAAATTTGCCTTTTTTCACAATTTGAAGGTGCTCTTGGAACGTAACCCCCACAAATTTTGGGGTTTACTGTTTATTAAATTAAATTAAATGTTATTTATATAGCACTTTTTACAACCAAGTTGTCTCAAAACAGCTTTACAGAATACACGGAAGAGTCCCTAGTGAGCAAGCCAAAGGCAACAGAGGCGAGGGAAAACTCCCTCAGCTGAAGGAAGAAACCCTGGGAGGAACCAAGACTCAAAAGGGGAACCCATCCTCTTTAGGTTGACCCGGAGAGAAAGAAACGAGAGTCTTTATAGGGATAAATAACAAGAGATGGCCTTCATGAACAAGATTGTTGACAGATAGGCCATCTACCACTAATAGATTTGGAACTACTAATTATAGAGGTAAATTTTGTTGGAAGGGTGACTGAGAGTCTGCAGTCCATAAACAACATGATCAGGAGCAACAATCTCTGCTGGAGCTTTAAGCAGCAGTTGCCCCTAATTGGGGTAGAGCACATGTGGAGTTGTGAGCTGCCAAAACCAGTCTAGGGCATTTTGGCATGGGGCCCCAGTGATTGCAAGCCCGGGAAGGTGGTGACCTGGGATCCCAAGGTGATCAGTCGGCTAGACAAATGTGCGGCAGTTCCCCTCAGACAAAGAAAACAGAGAAGAGAGTTAGTTCTGTTTAAATATACAGAAAATTATTTATATCTGTGAGGAGTTAAAGTTAATCTGTGAGGAGTTAAAGTTAAGACATATAAAGCCTTGCATGCGAGGCCGTTCAAGGCTTTATATGTCATTAGTATGATTTTGTAATTAATATCAAATTTGATTTGAAGCCAGTGAGGTCTTGATAATATTGTGCTAATCTGGTCAGATTTCCTTGTGCCGCATTCTGAACTAGTTGAGGCTTATTTAGATTTTTGTTCAGAGTCTGGAAGTAATGAAGGAGTGGACAAGTTTTTCTGAATCATGGAGAGGTGGTGCACTTCTTAGCTTAGCAATATTTCCTAGATGAAGGACAGCTAATTTAGTAACACTACTTAAATGTGTGTTGAATGAAAGATCGGGATTCATAGTTACAGAAAATTCTTTACAGTTAACAGTGGAGCAGTGGAAGCTAATCCCATGTTTCCGGATAAACATCCCTAATGACAGCATGTACAAAGTAAATATAAGAGGTCTTAATACAGAACCTTGTGGGACACCATATTTTACTTTGGTAGGTGCTGAGGATTCCCTGTTAACTCTTACAAACTGATAGCGGTCAGTCAGGTATGATCTAAACCAGAATAAGGCAGTTCCAGTGACTCCAACAATGTTTTCTAGTCTGTCTAGTAAAATAGTGTGATCAATCATGTCAAAAGCCGCACTAAGGTCAAGCAGAACCAGCAAAGATACCAATTCTTTGTCAGCAGACAGTAAAAGATCATTTACAGTCTTTACTAAGGCTCTTTCTGGCTATGATGAGGCTGGAACCCAGATTAAAAATGTTCATATATACAGTTTTTGTGTACTAACGAACATAACTGGTGGGCCACGACTTTTCCCTGAAATCTTAGAAAGAAATGGAAGATTAAAGATCAATCATTTGAGTGCTCGCATGGATCAAGATTAGGTTTTTTTTTATCAGAGGTTTAATAACTGCTAGTTTAAAAGATTTTAGTAGATAACCAATACTAAGAGAGGCATTTAATACTTGTAGGAGAGGTCCAGTGATTACTGGTAGGACTTTTTTAAGCAAGCTTGTAGGAATAGAGTCGAGTGTACAGGTAGAAGATTTCGAAGAGAGAACAATTGCAGAAAGCTCTGTTTGTCGGACTGGATTAAAAGATGTCAGTTTCTCAACTATGGCTGAGTTTTAAACAGTATCTGTGTCTGCTGAGTCGGGCGGCAAATGTGGTGGACTTATTACTAATTATTTCTACTTTATTGTTGAAAAAGTTCGTAAAAATGTCACTACTATAGTTTTCAGGTACCTGTGGTTCTGCTCCTCCCTGGTTTCTAGTTAGTTAGGACAACAGAGTCAAGTGTACATATATGTCTTCACTTGGGAGCTAGTAAGTATCGACAGTTACAAAGCAGGATAGCTAATGAGCCCATCTGGTGACTTCTAGACTTGTACTTTAACAGCTGTGTATAATGAATAAAAAACATACAATAATTGCAATTATTATTATATGACTTATATGACTTATTTTGATTTGTTATTTTATCCCTGTGGAACCAATGTGCACATGTAAACCCGAAGCATTGTTTTTTTCCCCGTTATGAAAAAAATTACACTGAAATAAGAGACTGATATGCCATTAGACTGATATGCAAATATAGTCACCCTTAAGCAGGCATGAAATCTACAAAACATTTGTCATCTGCAAACATTATGACACATCCCTGCCCGTTGTAACAAACATTATACATGTGTAATCATATTTGGCCCTCTGCTTCAAAGGCCTGAAATGAACTTTAATTTCTTGCATGTACACAATACACACTCAGATCACTAGGAGATTGTAGTGTATTGGGGGTTATGAAAACAGATACTTAGCAGTGCTGGCCCAGTGCTGTGGTTAAACTATTTGCACACCATACTGCAGATTTACTGTTGCAACTATGGTTTCTGTGTAAATGTTTTACATTTTGTTCTTCAGGACAAAACATGATGTGCTTAAAGAGTCTTAACAAAATTCTTCTCACCTAGAAGCTCCACTACCATAATGACATTTGACACAAACTGGTGTCCTACTGCACTGTTGTGCCTTGCAGTACAGTGAACTGGGTATGCAATAAAACGACTTGTACAGCTTGAACAAAGCCATGCAGAGCCTGTTTAATCTTTTTCTAGCATTATCCCACCCAGCTGCCGCCTCTTCAGACTGGGATCTCACCTTTTGTTATAGTAATGGAAAAAAAAAAATTTTTGGACTGCAACATTTGGACAACCTGTCCGATTATGCCCAGGCTTATAATTTAGTTAAATTAAATTTAAGAGCTATAATTGTATAGCCTCCATAGATTAATCAGCAAATAATGCAAAAGTAATGTAGTGATGAAAGCTGGGATTGAAATGAGCCCACACCTTTGAAAAGGTTTGACCAAGACAGATGGTTCTGTTTATTACTATGCAATTGAATGTAAAATAAAGTATTTATTATTTATAATTACATTACTTATATAATTAATCATGTATATTCCAGAATAAAGTAAAAACAAAGTTTAATGCAGATTTAATGTTTGTTGCTGAAAAAAAAGAAAAATTAATAAAATAGAATATGTACCAAAGATTTGGCAACCTTTATATTTAGAACTTTACACAGATGATACTTTTGTTTTTTTACCAACTATTTTTATCATCAAAATGAAATTTGAACTTCTGTGTAACACCTGGCATTTTGAGTAGAAAAGGACCAAGTAATTCATAAAATCATTTGAAAGTTTAACAAAAATTGAAAACAAGAGTTGTTGTGAAAGTGATCCTGACTGGGGAAAAAGAGCAGTGGATTTTTGTGGTAGTAGTTCTAGCCAATTGAAATACAGTAGCAGAACAACTGTCATTGTTGGGATCTTCATCTCTCACAAAAAACATGACTTTTCTCAGATTCTGGTGAACAATTAAAGACTCCCTGCCAGCACTTATGGATTCTGCTTCAGGTCAAAGCTCACATGGAGTCATGTCATTCCCACCACACTTCACATGCTGACCTGTCTGTCCTCATGTCATGATTCCAGTCATGAGAACATCAAGGTTGCTAAGTGTGGAGCCTTAAAAAAAGAGCCACTTGTTTGAAATCATATCATTTAGCTATCAAAGAGGATTAGTGTGCCCCCTCTGAGCAAAACTATGACCTATTTTAGAGGGTGGAAAGACTAGGAGACCATGTTTAAGGTGAAAGGAGCCATGTAGCTCTGCCTCTGTACTGTGTGGATAAGAGGTCAAAAAAATAGTGGTGTCTTTGCATACCAAAAGTAGCTACGCCTATTAGCACACTCCTGTAATTCCTGGAAGAAATGCTTCATGCATTATGTGAAACATCCTTTTCATGGTTCTCTTGCTCAATACTTTTTCTGAGCCACCTCTTCAAGCAAAAACTGGTAAAGCACGATCATTTGTGTTGCAAACTATCACAGCAGAGTTTGGTTTTTTTTTACACAGAAACAACAGGCTTAAAATGCATTTAAAAAAATGTAAGCAATGAAAGTAACCATACAATTTATATAAAAGGATAAATACAATCTCATTTAAACAAAAGTAAAGAAAGCAATATAAAACAAGACAGATTAAAAACTGCATAGTTTTTGTGTTCTCATATTACTGGCTAAGCAAAGGCAGTGGAAAACGATCTTTTAGCTTCTTTAACTTTTTAGCTTCTTTTTAAAACAGCAGTCAGGGTGGATCTGATCTTCATGGGGAGCTGGTTCCAGCAGTGGGAAGCATAATGTCTAACTGCCATTTCACCTGATTTTGATTCTGATCTGGGCACCTCTAGCTGACAAGCTTCTATCGATCTAAAGGCTCTTTTCCATAGGTATACAGGAACAGTGCTGCGATGGTACTGAACTTGCAGCACACTTTGATTTTCCATTGTATGTCATCCCAGAAATAGTGTTTTTTATGCATCAGCAGCAAATTCTCTCCCATCTGCATTCTTTGGCTGTGTGATGAAAACCTTACTCAGTTAACTTGTTAGCGATGTCTTTGTACACTTTCATTTTCTCACAGTGTTAAAGATAAATTTGTTAGTGTCAAACTCCCAAAACACTTGTACTTTGTGGACTTCACAAGTGTTAGTTTGTGTCTTCACTGTTAATTTTTTTGCTTGGACAGTAAAACACAATGGCCTCTTTCCATGTTGTGATGACAACATTTCAGAAAGTAGTGATGCAGTCAGTTTGGCTGTGGCCCACTTTCAGCCCAGCTGCCACAAGAGACGTACCATGGCTATATTTTTAAGGCCCAAACCATTATAATAATGAGTAATACCTGAGCTCTATCCTATATTTAATTGGAAGCCTGTGTAATTCGGTTTGACATTACATGCTCTCTTTTCTTTCTAGCAGCAGTGGTAATTTCAGTAAATGCTTAGACTACAAGTCTGACTACAAATGATTACAAATTCTGTAAGTTCTAGATACATCACTGGATGTGAATACAAGTGGGAGCCTAAGCAGTAGGTTTCTGTCAAATGGTAAACAGCAGCAGCTCTTTGCAGTAGTCTTACTGAGGAAATAACTAGATAAGCTATATCCCAGGACTTATATGTCTGTTTCACTTTAGGTAAAACATAGAATGTTTTTACAAACTTCACATGTCAGTGTTTAATCTAGGCTGTCCAAACATTCATTTGCAAAGCTGTTCGCTTCGACTGAACATATCTAGAAATCCCATAGAAGTGATAGCATATATGAATAGTATTTTTGAGCTGTGTTTCCTCCCTATTTTTTGACCAAGGTTATGGCCAGACTCTAATGGTCATGGTTTGCCACTGAAGCTTAGTATTAGAATATTAGAATAATCAGCGATTAGAATAAGTAGTCATGTTAGATACTTACTTATCAATATTTTAACATAAAACCAAAAGAAAAGTGACAATTGCTTCACATTGGGTGCAGTATATGGCTATAAAAAAATATATCAATTGATGTATGTCGCTCTGGATAAGAGCATCTGCTAAATGCCTTAAACGTAAACAAACATACCCAGGCAATGTTAGCTAGGTGATGCATACATCTATGATTTCATAAGAAAGACTGAAGCAAGATATTAAAATATCTGCCCCCCCAGAGGCATGCTTTGCCCACCCTGCAAAATGTCCAATGAAAAGATTTGGTTTTCAAAGCTGAGCTGCTTTCCCATTCGAGTAACGGGCGTATCCCTCAATGCATCGTCCACTGGACAGGCACCATGCTGCTGCTCGGAGTTCACTTCACCACGCATTTTGTGGCACGTTTTCAACCTGTTGACCACATTCTTTAATTAAACAGTGCATAAGTTCCATTCTTCTTTTATTTTCTGGTAACACCAAAAGCTATGCATAGGTGGCATCTTAAAAAACAGACATCTTCAACATCTGTCGCTTCGCAAGCTGCTTGCTGCGCAAGCTGCTACCAACATAGAGCACGGCGCACTGCATTCTCAATCCACTCAGAACAACACTGTACAATATTGTCTACCCCCTGAAATTCGCGGGGGCTATGTTCCAAGAACACCCATGAATTGTGAAAAAACGCAAATTTGTGATGTGGTTAAAAAATACTTATAAATGTCTATTTTTATAGTCTAAACCATAAATATGCCCACAAATATGATCCCAAAACACTTAAATTAAATTTTAAACTCAATTTAAACTTAAAAAAGGTAACTCTGTGTCAGTACTGTACAGTGTACAGGAAGAGATGGATCCAGAATGAACCGCCCAGGAACCCAAGACCATTCTTCTGGACCGTAGCTTTCCCAGTCAACCAAATACTGGGTGCCATGGCAACGGCGTCGCGAGTCACTGATCCACCAGGCGGTATAAGCAGGACCACCATCAGTGATCCAAGGCGGAGGAGGGTCCGGAGCAGCAGGAACCAGGGGTGAAGTGGTGAAGGGCCTGAGTTGTAAGGAGTGAAACACAGGATGAACCCGAAGGGAGGCAGGCAGCTGGAGCCAGAACGTGGTAGGGTTATTCCAATGAGTGATCTGGAAGGGTCCAATAAAACGGAGAGACAATTTTTTGTATTCGTGCGAAGGTGCAGGTTGCATGTGGAAAGCCACCTGCGGACCAACAGTTGGGCCGATGGTACATCAACCTCCGGTTCTTGGTGGTCAAACATCAGAGGTTGGAAACCATTGCATACCTCAAAAGGACTGAGGCCGGTAGCAGAGATGGTTGTGAGATAACTCAGCCCAGATGAGGTAGTGGGCCCAGGAGCGCTGACGGTCTGTGACTAAACATCTCAAAAGAAGCTGCAGGTGGCTTTGATCAGATGGCAGAAGGCCTTTCAGAACCTGGCTGTGAACTGGGGCCCTCTGTCCGAGATGATGTCCTTGGGGAACGCATGCAAACAGACTACTTGCTCAATAACCAGTTCGGTGGTGGTTTTCACAGTGGGGAGCCTGTGGAGTGCTACCAGGTGCATGGCCTTCGAGAACCTATCCACAATGGTCAGAATGGTGTCTATTCCATCGGACTCCGGCAGTCTGGTTACAAAATCCAGTGCGATGTGCAACCAAGGGCGATGAACAGGAAGAGGTTAGTTAGAGATCTTAGCCTGGTTAGAGATCTTAGCCCTGTCACACACTGCACAAGCCTGAATGAACTCTTTCACATCACTAGCCATCTTGGGCCACCAGAGGGCTCGCTGGAGGAGAGAGAGGGTTCTTTGTACTCCAGTTTGACCCGCAATGGCTGACGAATGGGCCCACTGGATGGTTTCAGAATGAAGTGCAGAAGTCCAGCTGGTGTCTCCACTGGAGGGGGCTGCAAGGTCTGCCCCTGGCAGACTCGATCTTCCAACTCCCACTGGAGAGGTGAAACAACTATCTCAGGTGGCAACAAAGGCGTGGGGTCGGTCCGGCAGCTCTCCACCTGATGTTGATGGGAGAGGGCATCAGCCTTGATGTTTTACGACCCCAGACAGTAAGACAAAGTGAAACGAAACTGTTCAAAGAACAGGGCCCACCGCACTTGTTGAAGGATCAGTTGTTTCGCCTGTCAGTCCAGATAATGAACGGGTGATTGCCGCCCTGGAGCCATTCCTCCAGAGCCCATTTGATGGCCAACAGCTCGCGGTCCCCTACCCCATATCACTGTTGAGTGGGATTAAATTTTCTGGAAAAGAAACTGCATGGATGCAGCTTCTGGTCTGGACCTCGTTGGGAAAGAACAGCTCCTATGTCCACATCGGAGGCGTCCACCTCCACAATGAATGGCTTGGCAGAGTCCGGGTGAAGAAGGATGGGTGCCGAGGTGAATAACTTGCAGAGGTGGTAAAAGGTGTGAATGGCTTCGGGGTTGAGGTGAAATGATGTTCTGATGGGTCTGGTGAGGGCAGTAAGAGGTGCTGCGACCGAACTGAAGCCCTGGATGAAACGTTGGTAGAATTTTGCAAACCCCAGAAAGCGCAGAAGCTGCTTAAATGAATTGGGTATAGGCCAATTATGCACAGTGTCCAGCTTCTGGGGATCCATGAGGGGATATCACAAACTCAAGAAATGGTGGAAAGTGCATTTTTCCAACCTACAGAATAGTCGGTGGACCAGCAACTTCTTTAATACTGCCCGGACATGCTGGGTATGTTCTTCTTCAGTCCTTGAATAGATCAAGATGTTATCCAGGTAGGCGAAGTCCCAGCGACCCAGCATGTCCCTAAGAACATCACTGATGAACTGCTGAAAAGCTGCCGGACTATTGCACAAGCCAAATCGCATTACCAGCATAGTGTCTGGTGGGACACTTTCATAGTGTCTGGTGGGAGTAATGAAGGCCGTCTTCCACTCATCATCCTCCCTTATGTGAACAATAAACGTTAAAAGCACTCCTTAAGTCCAGTTTAGTAAATATGGAAGCACCAGAGAGGGCGTCCAGGGCGGTGTTGGTCAGTGGAAGCGGTTCATCACGGTGATCTTGTTAAGTCCCCAGCAGTCGACGCAGGGGTGAAGGCCCCCATCATTCTTCTTTACAAAGAAAACCACCACAGCCGCTGGAGAAGATGAAGGACGGATGATTCCCTGGTGAAGTCCTTCAGCCACATATTCCTCCATAGATTTCTGCTTGTCCCTAGACTGTGAGTAGAGGTGCCAGTGCAGTGTAGAGACAGACAGAGACAGGCAGTGCTGGGCAGTCGTCCTCTTCACTGTCCAAAAGCAAGCCATTTGAAATAAAAAGCCACAATACTTAATTGATGTTTGCCAGGCACTTTTTGTGCACGTTTGTGCTCACAACAGAGGCAGCCATGTGTGTGCAATGTGTGCCGTGAGCGTGTTCATGCACTGCGGTTGGCGGAGGCCAAGGGAATAGCGGGCATTCTCCATTCACTCTCTGTTGGCATAATTAACATACACACCCATATGCACACCAGTGTGCATGCATACAAAAATCTAAATAAAAAACTATGTAGAAAAAAACTCAATATGAAATACACTAAGCTATGTACAGAAATGCGTGGTAAAAAAAGTAACAGTTGAAGTTGAGTAAAATGAAATCTACCGACACACATGGTAGTTTGGATAAGATAAGATGAGGTAAGCCTTTATTAGTCCCACAAGTGGGAAATTTCTGTTGTTATGGCAGAAAGTGGACAGTACAAATGTGTAAAGCTATACAACACAACAGTACAGAGTAAGATTATACTAAACAAATAATACCCAGTTATAAATATAGACATGTGTGTGGCATTTCTATATATGTCACATCTAGTCCGCCTTGGTCATGCCCCCAGTGGGTTCCGTTGCCAGAATTTTAGGTACCCCGCAAGTTCTGTTGCGTCCTAGTGACGTCATGTATTGTGTGTGTGCTTTCTTCAGCTTCTCCACCATGTGGCTACTTGGGTTTGTCTTCTTTGTTATCTTGTGCTAAAACCTTATCTAACGCCTGTGATCCTAGAGAAGGAGAAAAGGTCTTGTGTCAAGGCTGCTCCTGCATTTTAACCAACCCTTGTGCTCCAGGTGGCAGCTTTAGAATGGACTCGGGCAGGAGAACCAACGTGGGCTGAGGCGCCCCTTAGGTGCACACAAGTGTCAGTGACTGTCTGCCTTCTCTCTGTGTCTCCCCCTTGACTTTGCAGGTGTGAATCGGTGAGCAGCTCTCACCCCCAAGCCTCTCCACTGTGTGTGGAGCAACTCGACTGGCCACCATTGCGATTCCCCTCTTGCACCTCCCCCCCTCTTGTGAAGCTTGAGTCCCTGCATTCGTCCCTTGTGAAGCTTGTTTCGTTTAGAGCTCTGTGCAGCTCACCTGTAGTACTTGTGTTCATTAAAAACCCTATTTGTATAAGCTGTCTTCTGCAGTTGTGTCCACCCTACGTGTCTGACATGACACACCACCTTGGCTTTTTACCTATTTTTTACATTCTAACCTGTAATTTATATGTTTTTTAATCTTATTTTATGTGATGGATCTGTACAAAATAGTCTAAGTTGGTGAAGCGAAATGAGAAATATATAAAGAATTTTTTTTTAATTGAAAATTGGCATGTGCATATGTATTCACCCTCTTTGCTATGAGCCCCTAAAATGTTCTGGTGCAACCAATTACCTTCAAAATTCACATAATTAGTGAAATGAAGTCCAGCCATATGCAATCTAAGTGTCACATGATCTTTCAGTATAAACACCTTTTCTGAAAGGCCCCAGAGGCTGCAACATCGCTAAGCAAGACGCATCACACTGTGCAGACCAAGGAACTCTCCAAATAAGTCAGGGACAACATTGTTGAGAAGTACAAGTCAGGGTTGGGTTATAAAAAAATATGCAAATCTTTGATAGCCCCCTGGAGCACCATGAAATACATCATCTTCAAATGGAAAGAACATTGTACCACAACAAACCTGCAAAGAGAGTGCTGCCCACCAAAACTCACAGACTGGGCAAGGAGGGCATTAATCATATAGACAGCACAGAGACCAAAGGTAACCATGAAGGAGTTGCAGAGTTCCACAGGAGAGACTGGAGTATCTGTCCATAGGACCAGATATGGAAGGGCTTTATGGAAGTGTGGCCAGATAAAAGCCATTACTTAGTGTTAAAAATAAGAATGCAAGTTTTGAGCTTGCCAAAAGACATGTGGGCGACTCCCCAAATGTATAGAGGAAGGTGCTCTGGACAAATGAGACTAAAACTGAACTTTTCCACCATGTCTGGCACACACCCAACACATCCCATCACCCCAAGTACACCATCACCACAATGAAACATGGTGGTGGCAGCATCATGCTGTGGGGATGTTTTTCAGCAGCAGGGACTGGGAAACTGGTCCGAGTCGAGGGAATGATGGATGGCTAAATATAGGGATATTCTTGAGCAAAACCTGTGTCAGTCTTCCTGTGATTTGAGACTAGGACGGAGTCCAGACCTCAATACATTTGAGAATCTGTGGTCAGGTTTGAAGCTGTTCACAAGCGAAAGCCATCCAACATGAAGGAGCTGGAGCAGTTTTGTCTTGAGGAATGGGCAAAAATCCCAGTGGCAAGATGTGGCAAGCTCATAGAGACTTATCCAGCAGCTGTAATTGCCGCAAAAGGTGGCTCTAACTTTTGGGGGGGAGTGAACAGTTATGCATGCTGAAGTTATCTGTTATGTTGTCCTATTTGCTGTTTGCTTCACAATAAAAGTTGTAGGCATGTTCTGTAAATGAAATGCTGCAAACTCTCAAACAAACCATTTAAATTCCAGGTTGTGAGGCAACAAAACATGAAAATGCCAAGGGGGTGAATACTTTTGCAAGGCACTGTAGTAGAAGGTACGTATTGACAAAAACAGTAAGCAACATATCTCACCCCTAATATTGTACATTACACCAAAGAACCACAAAATTGCACATGTTGTACCCAAAAATATTGGTCCACGGTATTTGTATGTGTGACAGTGAGTGTGTGAAGTGACAGGAATTGACAAAAACAGTAATAATAATGCACCAGAAGCATTGCACATTATAACTTGCATGTCCATCAATTGCACATTCCATCCCAAAGACATGTTGCCTCAAGAAAATTGCACTCAGAAAAATATTACACATAATGGCTGGCAGCTTTTTCCTTGGAGGACATAGAAGATATCTACCTATTCAGAACCTTGACAACAGGGTTGCTGATTGGATTAAGCGGGGCCCTGGGTTATCGACGATTGAAGAAAGCGGTCACGGCTGCTCAAAACCCCACAAGGCTGGCTGGCTGGATTGAAACGGTGGTGGGCAGAGCTGTTAGCACTCAAACTGTGGTCATGGACTGCAAGTTGGATCACATCTTGGAGAAGTTTGCAGCTCTGCAATGGGATTTGGATAGACCTGGGGACCACTGATGGACATTAGATATCTGTGAAATTGGAAGACAGATATCGATCCAACCCAAACCCAAACAACCATTTCTTTCTCTTGGTTTAACCCAAAGCCAAGGCCGTCGCTGGAGATAAACAACTTCCCCCAGAGAACAAGATAACGAGATGCCTTGAATTACTTCTCCCTGTTCCAAGGACACCTGCTGCGGGCTGGCAGCAGGTGAAAGAGAGAATGATGTAGGAGGTGGATGACATTATCTGTGGGAGATGTTAGGGAGTGATGCATGAATATAGTCCCCCGATATGAAAAACAGGGCTTGGGGAAAACTACAGAGTGGAGAGAGTCACAGGTTGCCTTCGCATTGGCGGAGGGGGGACATATGCAGTTATCATGGTAACGTGAGAATTCCTTGAGGAGGTAGTATGGATGCATGCTAATGGCTAACAGCTCAATGTCTCTGCTGCAAAGTTGTTTTTTCACAATGATGTGCCCAGGGTTACACCATCTGTTGTTCACGAACAATGCCAGTCCTCCTACTTTCCTCTTGCCTCTCTCTTCCTGTCCGGCGGCAGCAGATGAAATCCGGGCAGCATCACGCTCATGTCTGGAGTTAGCAGTGTTAGCCAGGTCTCCGTTAGCATCATGATGCTACACTGCCAGTACTCCATCTGGAAACGGGTTAGCGCCATCAGCTCGTCCAACTTTCCCATTACTATAGAAGGGAGAGACGGTCTGTATCATCTCCGTCTCGGACGACGACCCTCTCTCCTTTTGCGACACCCCCATTTCTTCCTCCTTAGCTTGCTGGGGATGTCTGGTCTGTCCGCCGGCAGCACTGCTGCATGGCGTAGCACTAACAGCTGATCTCGACTGTAAACAAAAGGCCCACGCACCAGGTCTCCACACACAGGCAAAAAAAAGTACAAAATACCATACAAAAATGGCAAAACTAACATGAAACGGTAGTGCATTGTATAGAATTAAGTTACTAAGATTAAAATGAAAGTTCTGAGAATAAAAAAAGGAAAATAAGAAAGAAGCTCAGAAATGAGCAGAGCTGCCGTAACTGGCTACCACTTGTGGGGCACCAGAATGCAAGTTATTGCACTTCAGTAGTAATATTAAGTAATAAAAAAGTATTAGACATAAGTAGTGACATTGCACATGAAGACTATTGCATGTAAAATATTGCATGTAATTAAGTGATTCAGCATCCATTTAGAAAATGTGATGACAACTGCACATGAGGAATTGCATATAGTGATTACATTTTAACACCCGATAAGAACATTGCAAGAGATTGCACATGGTAGACTGTTGCATATCATAGCAAAATTAAAGCACATAGTCCTTCAAATAATGATAGTTATTTATATGAAATTACACACCAAGAAGCAACAGGCTATTGCACAGATTATTGTGTGGATGAGTGACAGAGAGAGAAGTCTGATGGAGGTGGGGAGGAAAGATTTGCTATGACGTTCAGTGGAGCACTTTAAGCTGGTAAGTCTATGGCTAAAAGTACTTCTGCCACCACATTGTGGAGTGGGTGATCAGTATTATCATGATGGACTGAAGTCAAGTGTTCTCCCTTCAGCCACAGTTTCCATGTTGCCCAGTTCCTGACCCACCACTGAGCCAGCTTTCTTGAGCCAGCTTTTCTGACACTTTCATGCTACCACCCCAGCACACTACAGCACTAACCACTACAGACTCATAGAACATACTGTGGGTTTTATATGGGTTTTATATGTTTTAGAATTGTAGGAAAATAATGTAAGTAGAAGAATGAAGTATTAATAGG